>JAZHYW010008328.1:97500-160136 GCA_037355805.1 Ixodes ricinus
ACACTTTTTTTTATATCTGTTCGAATTTAAACCAAAGGAGAGTGTCATCACGAATTGTTCGCGCGAGAGAAATTAGTGATACGTAATGGCAATGTATTTATTCTAGCGGCGGCACTCCAGAACTGGGTTTGTTGGTTCACTTTGGAGTACTGCTTCAGTCGGCACTTTCTTGTTACCTGTAACATTGCCATTTTTGTGTTGTATGATTGAAGGAACTTTTATTTTTCGCGGAGTTGAACTTTCTCGTAAATTATTGTAACAGCTTCCACGATAAGAACCCAAATGAACGCTTCTCTGTCGCAAGCAACACGCGTGTGTTCTCGTAGTTCGAGAGTGAGCTATTGCGCGCCTAATTTATTTAATGATTGCGGGCAAAATAAAATCAGTATTGTTTTATTTTAATTTTCCGCCTAGGTGGCAATTTTTTTACTGTGTTTTATTTCATTTAATTGGGAATTATCTATATTTCAACCTAAACCAGCAAAAGATTGCCTCGAAAATACTTAGAGAAGTCGAGCATTCCGTTAGTCTATATCTAAAGCCTCTTTATAAAATTCACGCATCGCTTTTCTTCCAAGTACTGACAACTACTGTGGTGAGAATGAGCGAGACATGTTTCACGGGTGAGGGCTGCACCGCCATTTGCTTTCAAGGGCCGCACGGGGCACGGGCCCCATACATTGGCGCACTTGACGCTATACTTGTCAAACGGACCCAAATCCTTCGAGGGGCTTTATCAATCTCAGGTGTGTTACGCCATCTGCGGGACACCACGTCGTCCGAGTTTGCTAGTCGAGAGATAGAGGGAACGATTGAGATAAGCGAGAGCCCGTTACAAACGTGCAGATGCGTAATAAGAAAGCACGTGAAAAAGGAACTCAGCTTTGTGATATCATAGAGAATTTCTGAAGAGTGTGTAAAATGCTAATGCTCTTGGCAATTTATGCTCTTCAGTTGTTAAATACTGAGATTAAATACTGGAAACGTCATCCTTTAATTTTTCTTTCTAAGGAAAGGCACCCAATTTATTTAAGGGAGTCGTCGCACCAGAATGTCAGAAAGGCCCAATGAACATTTGATAATTAGAAAATTCAGGGAAGACGACGATGTTATCAAAATAATTGGCTCGACTAAAGAAAACGCAGTTCCTAAATAATTGCCCTAAAAAAAAGAACACGACATATTTGATTGTTTTCTAAATATTGCTTGGCTAAAGCTAGTGTCCTCTGAACGACACACGTGGTACTTCCGTCTTCTTGTTTGTTTTGTCGAAAGCATTTAGAGCTGTTTAATCACAAGTATGGGCTCGTCATTATCTTCACTTTTAACGTAAAATACCTTATATAGGGAGAGTTATAGTATAGGAAAAGATGGACACGAGAAAGCGACACGAAAAGCGGCACGGGAGTGGCGTCATCAGCGTGACGGTGGGTATGTGACGTGGTTACGTGACCACCATCACGCGTGAGCACGAAAACGCTTTGCCAAGGTGCACAGCTAGAGCTTGGAGCACCTATCATAGTCATCGCACATCGTCATTTACTCTGACGTCCTCGCCATCACTACAACGACAGTGATGGCGAGGGCAGAATCCCCCAGCATGTCCAGGCGGTAGCGTGGGTGGAAACCACCCATTCTAATGCGAACGTGGTTCCGCTTCCCACACCTAAGACGTGGACACTACACAAGCGGAAGTCATGGCGCGTCTCGGAGCCGCCCAGTGGGTCCTCCAAATTTTCGACCCGAGGATATCCCGCACAAACGTCTACTGTTCACCGGTTCCACCCGCGCGCACGAAACGTGCAGACGGGCAAGGAGGAGCTCATCAAAGTACTTGGAAATAATCAGCGACCTGTGACTGCGTTCAGACAGATCCACTATGCTCAGCATAGCTCGCGGGAAACAATTCATTGTTTTCCACGAGCACAAGAGTGGTATCATCGGCGTATTGAAAGACGCGCGAAGAAAGGTTCAATTTACCTATTTCGTTAACTTAGATATTAAAAGAAAAGGACCTAAACTAGATCCTTAAAATCCTTAAAATAGATCGGAAGTAATCGTCAGTTGCTGGATTACTTTTAAAATTACAAATTTTTAATAATTGACTCCGTTCTGAAAGGTAGTTGGGTTAACATTTTTATACACGGGCCTCTGAAGCCCAGGTGTTCTAATTTGTATATGAGTAACCTGTGATCAATTAAATCAAACGCTTTTTTCAGATCTAGAAATAATGAAAGAACAAAATTATTTGTATCAATATTACTGAATGTGGTCCGACAGATTTATTCCACCTTCCCGCAACGTGGTGGCGGAATACTCATGTTTATTAAGTCTGACTGGTTTTCCGAGAAGTAATAACATCCTGTGCTCATTCTGAAGGGGTTATTACTATCTATTATTAGTTTACGTCTTTTGTTATCTGCTCTGTTTACAGGCCACCTAGCTCTAATCTCCCGTTATTTTTTGATGAAATGACGCAGCTTTTTAACGCGTCTAACAATAGGCAATTGATACTTGCGGGTGATTTTAATTATTTGTTCTGCGCTGCTAACCTTTACAATTTGGGAAGAAGAAGGACGACACTAACACACGAGAGGTGCAACTAACAACTGGTTTATTTTCTCTTCCAAGCAAGCATGGTTGAAAGAAAAAAACACATTGAAAAGATAAAAGAGGGACAGACATAATCAGATCTAACGCAGTCATGCAAGTGTAAACACGTCTCTTGATTTATTCATGTACTTTAACATTGATGTACTTGACATATTTAAGTATGGAGTTGCTGATTACCTTAACTTGCTCTCGGGTTTTCGACTGGAAAACGTTATATCAAATGTCACGAAAGAAGCGCGTCTCGGAAATCGAATTACAAGTACATGAATCGGTCATATTAAAGTGAGGCTAAATAAACTAAAATTATTTTCTAGTGTAATTGAACAAAAAGTGGTTGACCACTACTTTGTATCGCTCGTTATGTATGGGGATTTCCTGAACAAAAAAACCAGGTATTCTGTTTAAGTTGATAATTGATAACAAAAAAGTATATAAATTAATTAATGACTACGACTGGGATGAGTCTGCTCTCCTTAGCTCATATTACAGCCTAGCGAAGAATGACCGGAACATTTGCGAATATCTATTGTGCATGTGAGAGAAAAATTACGCCCAAACAAAGGAAATGTGAGAATGTATGAATTACTGCCGAAATACTGGAGCTTTGCAAAGAAAAGGATAAAACTGTGGCGTGGATGTTAAGTCGATCCTGTAAATAGCGCATTGAACGAATATTTTAGAAGACTCCGTAATAGGGTCACAGCGAAAAGAAGACTCGCGAAGAAAATACATTATGTTGCTCGTTTGCAGACTCCTCAGACTAACCCCCCCCCCCCCACCCACCACACAAAAAACAAACAAAACAACTTGGGATATTATTCATGAAAATGATTGATTGTAAACAGTGTAAAGAAAATTTTGATGACTCGATGCGCAATCTCTGTGCAATAGGTTTAATGCCTCGTTCATACAGGGTGCAACAGATTTGCAATACCAAGAACATAACCGTTCCCATATTTCAACCACCCCTATGGAAAGATGTCGAAACTCTGCCTACTTGCCACACATGTATTAGAAGGCTTAAAAATAATTATTAAAAGCATGTCGGTGGCCAAACCACCTGGACATGGTAGTGATTCGCTTAAGGGACATTTCAGTCAATTTCGAAAAACTAAAACGTCCCTTACTAAAAATAATTAATTAATCTTTTTTTGAGGGAAAGATTTCGAATGGTCTTAAAATTGCAGTGTAGAGGCCCGTTTTTAAAAAGAAAGGAAGCAGAAAAGAGATGTCAAACTATAGACCAATTTCTATTTTGTCCGTACTATCGCTAATTATGAAAAAGTTTGTATTTTGGTCGATGACCTCCTCTTGTGATAAGCATTCTATACCATGTCATTCACAGTACGGCTTTCGACAAAATAGAGGATCAATCATATTGCTGGATGATCTGTCGGACCACATTCGTGAAAATATTGATAAAAATAATTTCGTTCTTTCGTTATTTCTAGATCTAAAAAAAGCGTTTGATTCAATTGATCGCAGGTTACTCTTATACAAATTAGAGCACCTGGGCTTCAGAGGCCCGTATATAAAAATTTTAACCAACTACTTTTTAGAACGAAGTCAATTATTAAAAATTTGTAGTTTTAAAAGTAATCTACTGACATTTACTTCTGGTGTCCCCAAGGGTCCATTTTAGGTCCTTTTTTCAATATCTTCGTTAACGAAATTGGTGAATTGAACTTTTCTTCGCGCGTCTTTCAATACACCGATGATACCGCTATTGTACTCGCGGGAAACAATGAATTGGAAGCTCTGTCGTCCCTTCAAACCAATATCTATGAGCTAACGACTTGGTTTAAAAACAATCCGTATATATGTTAACATAGATAAAACGAAACTAATCTGTTTCCGTAATCCTCACAAAACAATAACATTTAATATACCGTTGGTTCTACATCAATCTAGCTGCGAGAAATGTAACTGTAGACCACTTGAATATGTATCATAAATAAAATATCTGTTTTTTTTATGTACATCTTTCTTGGAACAGTCACATTGAGTATCCTGCGAAACGACTTCGCGCAGTATCTGCATTTTTATGTTATTTGCGAGCAGTAACCAACTTGACTTTAAGAATGAGAGTTTTTCAAGCTTTGGAAGAGTCGGTACTTCGGGACGGTGTAACAGTTTATGGTTCTTGTCCGAACTCTTGGAAAAGTAAATTAAAATTGTTTTTGCATAATGTTTGTAGAAATTTATCATATGGAACAAAATGGGGTGAGCGAAGAATTGAGTCAAAAATGCAGTCGCTACAGCCTTTGTGAACTGAAAGATTGTATATGTATAAAATGTTAGTTTAAAAAATTATTTTAATAGTATCTATGAGCCACCACTAAAAATACAAAGAGTTGTGAGAAAAATTAGAACGGTTCGCCCTGCCTAGGCTTTACATAAATTACGGAAAGCGAATGCGGTCTTTTTACGTTCCTCATTAATTTGTTGGCTAACGAACTTTTACATCTACAATCGTTGAGGGAGATAAAAAAAAGAGCTTAGAAATTGGTGTTGTAACTACGATTTTTAACTTATTGTACGAGTTAAGCTCACTGAGTTCTTCCGTTTATTTTGTGCCATGTTTATGTTGACAGTTGTTAGTAGTTTCTGCAATTATCCCTGCTGGTTGTCATGTCACGCCTACAAGCACTCCCGTGCTTTTGCGGACCTGTTTGTGACGATGTATATTTTTTCGTACAATAAATATATAGTATTATATATAAAGATATATGATATACAACGATTGCTTGGGTGAAAGCACATGCACGCATCAACGGCAACGAGTGGACTCATAGCGAGGCGCGAGCAGCAGCTAGTCAGACGGCATCCGCGCCGGACGCATTTACCATCTCGGACGACGGAGAACCCTGCCTGGCTGACCCGACGACGACCGTCAGGAAATTGCCGAGCAGCGAAGGCTAAGAACCCATCGGAAACTCCGAGAGGAACGGGAGGAATGCCCGGATGCGCGGGAGCGCCCCGTTCCCCCGATGCCGGAAGAGCTACCGAGGGGCACTCAGACCCTCGTCCGCCGCCTCGCGACAAACACTGCCCTATCACCGGCGCTGCGCCATAGGTTTTTTCACAGCGACCCCGACGAAGACGTGTATGTCGCCGCTGCTGTAGGCCCGCGACCGCCACTCGTGTAATCTTGGAGTATGATCGCCACGAGCGCCCTCGCAGATGATAACTCTCGGAACTCCCCAATGAGATCCGTCCGGCGTCGAACGTCGATTGAACACTCCCGATTACACGACACAAGGCGACCATCTCTCCTGTGGACGGCCCGGGCAAGCTATATAGTTCACCGCAGCCGGAGACGC
This sequence comes from Ixodes ricinus, assembly GCA_037355805.1. NCBI lineage: Eukaryota > Metazoa > Arthropoda > Arachnida > Ixodida > Ixodidae > Ixodes > Ixodes ricinus. Next base: position 103,437 of record JAZHYW010008328.1, read on the forward strand.
TCGGACAAACATCAACCGCCGTGATGGTAACAGCCGAACTATATGCCTTGATAGATGCAGATCGCAAGAGTACTTTAAACAACGTTTTAATAACGCGCGAGACATCACCCGCCATATTTAGAGGATTTCGTCGACTTGATACATCTTGAACTCTGGGCTTCCTCGAGGGTGGCGCAACACTCCCATGGCGTAAGTGATCATGTGCCCATAGCGATGTCCATTAGCGTTCTTGTCTGAAATCGCGGCGTGAATCTCGACAGATAGACAATTCGACAAACAAGAGGCCTATGAGCCTACAACTATATTTCCTTTTTTAACTACATCGCCAACAACAACAATACATAGACAATCGCAGCAAGGTTTACCGACCCAAACATTATGTATTGTATGACAGTTTTGGCGGTAGTGCCGTTATATTTCCTTCTTGGGTAAGAATTATATTTTATTAGAAGTGTCTGATTAGAGCTAGTTTGCAAGACTGTCAAGCCGGTGATGTGAGCTGCTCGATGCCGCGTCATAATCAGATAATATAATGGACTTTTGATGATCTTATCATGTGGATTGTTGCTCACGAAACTTCGTAACCGTCAACTTCGCCGGCGGTATCCAGTAGTTCGCTTTTCGGCCCAAGTTTGCGGCCTTCGCGAAGGCGTGCCGCTTGCGGTCACCAAAACCCATTTGATCTGCGGGGTATGCTGACTGTTAATAGTTCCGGGCACGCCATTCAGACGTCGTCGCTGGTTTCTTCGTCTCAGATCAAGAATGGACCTTTGTCTTCGCCCGTTGGAGTTGCCACGAATAAATTGATTGATTACTATGATGTCGGACAGTCAAAATGTTCACATGCCGGAATAACGACAAGAGTAATAATTACGGCTATCATGCAGTCAGTCTTTTTATACTCAGTAATCCTTTACTATTTGAGTGGTTGGGCCTTTCCCGCTGTTTGTGGGGCAGTTCATTTTTTATAAGTTGCGCAAGCTCTTGATTAATTAACCGATCGTCTAGCAAGAGCAGCAACTTTCGACTAGTATTTGAATCGAGTTTGGTGAAGTTTGCTGCTTGCAGGCACTCAACAGTAACACACATGGCTATAATCTTTGAGGATCAGCGGAATTTCCACACCTTTGGTAAATAATGACCTAATTGAAAATTCTTTTTGGTAAATTTGAAGCAGTTTTGGAGCCTTTTTGTTAGTGTCTTCTTGGGCGAGCAAGCGCGCGATCGCATCTACCGCACTTATAAAAGCGCGAGCATGATGCGCTTTTTGAATCTGTTCAATTCTACCAGAAATTCTTACTCATCGCAGACGGCTCAGTCAGTTCAGTCAGGGAATAGACTGAACTCATTAAAGGGATGCTGAATCAAACATTTCAGTGTCTATAATAAGTGGCGCACGATCTTTTCACAAGCCAGCAGCTGCCGGTGTGCGCGCGCACACGCAACGAAATTGACGCCATAGTCACTCATTCACGCTTAAGATGTCAGTGAAATATGTGGGCTCAGGGAAAAGGAGAATAAAGACAAGCTTTTCATCTCGACAGTGGGGTCTGGTTTAAAATTAAGCGATTAATTGGTCTAACAAGCACGTAGCTTTTACTTGTGGAAATGAAAAGCCTATCTTTATTCTCCTTTGGCCCGAAGCACGTTCATTTCAAGACTATGACGTCAGTTGCGTTGCGTGTGCTCACGCACACCGGCGGCTGCTGGCTCGTGGAAAGGGCGTGCGCACTCTTATGGACACTCAATTGTTTCGTTCAGTATCCCTTTAAGCGTTCCATGCACGCGTGACGCCGTCGTTACTGTAGTACACTGTACTGTAGTTCACAAGGAGTAGGCGCCTGTGCACGAGAGAGGTCGCGCCGTCTCGTGCTCTGCTCGCGCAGACCCCCAGCTTAGTTGTCGCGAGTGAAGGACCAGTACAGTTATTTATTTATTTTTATTTATTAAGGCGAAAGCCTTATATGTCTCATCGTCCAGTCGACCTTCAAAGTCCTTGAGCGAAAACACGTCGGCGACACGAAAGGTACCAAAGCCTGCGGTTTGTCACTGGACCACCAGATGGCGTTACTTGTGCCAGAATCAGCGGAGGCGCTATATTCCTCCAAAAGGTTTTTCGCTCTTGTCCCTCGGTTGGCGTCGAACCAGCGACCTTTCGTTCAGTAGTCCGGCGCGGTCGGAGGGCTACCGCCGCATTCGTAAATCATGTGTCTCTCTTTAATGCATCGGCGCTTTGGCGTTCGCCTTCACGTCGTCTTAAGGATAGCATGAGAGACTCTGTGAATTCTTTTTGTTTTGCGGACGTTATCGGTGGGGGGGGGGGAGGGGCAGACAGGCAGGCAGGGAAAAACATGGTGCCTGACAGCGCCTCTGCCCCCCGAATTCAGTTCAAAAGCATAAAAAGACATACACAGTATAGATATAAGAAAACAATACAACACTTGTCTCGTCACGTAGCAGCAAGAATAATTCAGAATACGCTCTGAAATACGTGGAAATATAATCATAATGAAATATTAATCGAAAAAGTATATATGAATATCAACAACCCAATTTGAAACATCATATGTGGTGACACTGCAGATAAACAAAGAGAACACGGAAATATATATCAGTTCGTACATAAAGAAAAAGACTGAAACCAAGGCTACACAGGTTATATAACAATAAAGAAGACAAAATTTATATCGCCGGACTATATACTCTATAAAATGCCATCGCGTCTACTTACCCACAAAAACACTCAAAGAAGCCAATCTCTGCAAGCTACGAAATCAGCTCAACGAATGATGAGGCGGAACATCCGTTTAGACCTAAAATGAAGTCTGCGCTGTGGCATTACGCATTGCAAGGCGTCATGCTTGCATTGCGTAATGCCACAGCGCAGACCTAATTTTGAGGTCTAAACAGATGTTCCGCCTCATCATTCTCTGAGCTGATTTGGTAGATCGCAGAGATTGGCTCTTCGAGTGTTTTGTGGGTAAGTAAACGCGATGGCATTTCTTAGAGTGTATTAAGATTATATTGTCGTGAAGGCCGACGGACAACTTTGATTTTCTGCAGGTAAGATAATCCTCCCAGTGCTTCCTCTCCTAAGGCGCGTGGGGAGTCAAGTTGAAGCAAGGTAAAAAGTGGAGAGTATATAGAAAAGAAGGAGGCGGACAAAAGTGGAAAGCACGAAGTGTACGTCGGCCTTTAAGGAAACGAAAATGCGAGATCACTGTAAACAGGGGTTCATCTGCAGTCTTGTTTTAACCTAGAAAACGGAGCAATGTGATCAGTAAATATTTGAGCAATTTAATAATTTAGTAATCTGATAAATTTATGTTTGCTAGCCGTATTTATTTTGGATGTTTGGAAGTCCGCGTTTCGGGTCTAGTGTTGCATATGAACTAGAAAATTATTTGGGTACGGAGTAAGGCTTGTTTCGGTGTATCCATTGAAATAATCTGTATACTTGGTTCTCCTTCAATATATTATACTTAAAAAAAGTGGTGCGGTGCTCAGATTTTTTTTATTGCCTTTATAATTTTCGCAAAGACAAAGATTGTTTTCTGAATGATAATTAGTTTCTTTTAGTTTGATGTAATTGTCGTACCCCACACTACTATTCCATAACTGATCTTTGAATGAAACAGGGAATAATATAACGTATCTTTGAGGGAAAAGGGTATTACATTTCGTATTTTATTTATTATGTGTCAGGAATTAGTTTATTGGCATGCGTAGACGATGAGTTCTTTATTAAACCAGACGCTTATGAAACTTTTGTTCGGCCATCTTGTTCGAAAATTGTTTCTTCAAATTTGATGTTGATAGGGCTATTGCCTTGCTTATTGCACCGCCTTGAAAATTATGCATTTAGTTTTACATGTATTTAGTTTCAATCGATGTATTGGAACCAATTTGATAGCTTAAGGATGTAGGCTTATGCAGTTTAGGCACTCTTTGGTATCTTCAGTAAAAACGACATGCGTATCATACTCATGTCGTTCTTACTGAAATTACCAAAGAGTGCCCAAAAATTGCTAATGACTACATCCTTAAGCCATCAAATTGGCTTTGATTAAATTGATTGAAACTAAATACATGTGAAACTAAATGTATAATTTTTGAAGGCGGTCAGTAAGGGATACAATAGCCCTATCAACATCAAATTTGAAGAAACAATCGTATTCTGCGTACATTATCAGCTCGGGGAATCCCTCGTGATATCATTCACGTAAACTAGCAATAATAAAGGGCCCAAGATAGAGCCCTGAGAGACACCGTGGTGTATTTTCATTTTGCGATAAGTTATATGTGGCTAATAGAAACGCAGTGATAACGGTCCATGAAATAATTTTCAATTAGTTTTAGCGGTACTCCTCTTGTACCATGATTCTCTAGTTTTTTTTAGTGGGATGTTATCTTGAACAGTTTCGAACGCCTTTTTTAAGTCTAGAAACAAGCCGATTGTGAGCAAATTACTTTCAATGTTGTCTACAATTTTGTTCTTAATATCCAAACGTGCTTGCTCCTTGGATTTATGCTTCTGAAAGCCGTATTGTGCGTTAGTTTCTATATTATGCTTCTGAAAAAAAAAGAGCATAATTAACCTGCCATTGATTACGCGTTCATAAATTTTCGAGGAGATAACAAGAATTGAAAGAATGGTCTGTAGTTATGAATTATTGTTTCTCCACCTCCCTTGTACAGAGAAATAACTTTTGCCAATTTCAGCTCGTCAGGAAAATGACCAGTGTCAAGCATTCTATTTATAATATAAGAAAGAATTCGACTGAGCAGAGCGTCTACATATTTAATTGGCAGTGATTGTACTCCGTCTTCACCAACAGAAACATTGTTTTTTGAGGTTTCCAACAATTTTATTAACTTCACTTTGTGTCGTCGGAACAAGCATTATAGATCCCGAAGGATTAGCTGTCGTTGTGTAGTTGTCTGCTTTGTCATGTTGTTCAATGTAATGGCCTAATACACACAAAGTGTGAATATATTTTGTCCGCAAGTTTTTTTACACAAAGTTTTTGATTATCTACCAGGATACGTTGCACGTGGCCGCTAGGTTGCTTCCGGTTAGATCGTTTTACGACGTCCCATATTTTCCTTTGATAATATTATAATAGTGAATGTGCTCAAAAAACTACTTCGTTTTGTTCCCTGATTTGCCCAAGGACAATATCGTAATGGTCAGACATGTGCTGAACTGATTCGGTTTATTTCATGTCAACTTTTGCCGTGATCCCAATAATGCCTGCAAGTTTTCCGGTAATTTCAGTCAATAGCAACATATCATGTTAGCTTCTTGCGGTTTCGTGGCCCTTTCTGGCTCATGAGCTTCCCTGTATTTTCCTATCCGGCATGCCGAACACTCCCAGCTCTTTACACTGTGTGCCTTTTCATGCACGTTCCCACACTCCGCGAAACCGTAACCGTACCCGCATTTCGAACATGCCGCGAATACACCATTCCCTGACAAATGTATGCAGCATGCTAGACGAAGGCTCTCGTCAACCATGACCCACAGACACAACAAAGTCGTTCAGCAGCGGCAGCAGCAGGCACAGTTCTTAGGGTGTTTGTATTAAAATTTACACCAACCTGTAACGATGAAATCGACGGCTTAGTATATTACAACTGCGCTGCTGCCACCGCTGAACGCCTGTGAGGATCGTCATCCTCGTCCGCTTGCTTCTTTGAAGGCGCGCTTGCAGTGTCGTAGGTGACGCGTCAGCTTGGCGCACCCAATTACCACATGGGTTCCGACTGTTGATAGCAGATGGCAGCGTGTCACCGACAGTATCAGACGATCGTGAGGGGCCTAGTTGACAGAGGTGTCTGTAACGATTAAATTGCCGGCTTAGCGTGTTACGACATCTGCACTGCTGCCACCGCTGAAGGCAACATTGCCTGAAGGCGGTCGGTATAAAGCAACAACAAGAGTATTCAATACCGTATTTACTCGAGTAATAGCCGCACTTTTTATGAAGGAGACCCTTGCGGTCTACTTTCCCACAGAACACATATACAGCCAATCTGGTTGTCCGCTATGTTATTTATGCGTTGCGCATAAATAACATAGCGGATAACCATATCGAGAACACGATTCTCCATTCAAATGCAATCTTCACATATGGTATCTTCGCACGAAGACGTTATCTCTGTCCTGCAAACAGCTGGAATCGTGCTGCCCATCCCGGTGATTGGCAATCTGCATGCTCGTCGGAAATCGAACCGTCAGGTTTTCTTCATAAACAGTGCGCTATTACTCGAGTAAATATGGTATTTTGATAACCAAGCTTTCAATGTTTTCATTATTTTTGCGAATTCATCATAAATTTCCTACCGCAGATTTTACTTTATTTAGATAGCTATGCCCCCCGCCTCTTTTTTTCTGCCCGATCAGGCTTTGGAATTTATAATTATGGAACTGCGGTGGTATGTCACTGCTGGTTAACCATATGTTTCAGTAAAAACCATTACATCAAATTCCCAGTCAGCGAATGTAAACAACTTTCAACATTATCTACCTAATTTATTTTGCTTCTCGTGTCCATATGTGCTGCCGAAAACTGTCGTTCGCACTTTTGTACATTTTATTAGAGTCATTACATTCGCAGCAATTACATCCAGGCTGAATATCTCCGATCGCGATGGTCAGGTGTAGAATTTGCGGGTTTTACTCACTCGGTATTTAGTTAGCATATTTTTCGACATCGATCATGCCCGTAATTCTTAACGCGTCGGTGTCCTTTTCCTTCCGCGCGAAGACTTTACTGCCAGAGCACCAGGCATTCCTCCAGCCGTCCCATCTTTTCTGTGCGATCGCTGCGCCGAGTTGTTTCTTATTTGTGCTGGTCAAGTGGTCGTTTACGCATACGGGACTGGGAGGCCCGCCGTAATCAGGGTCTCGAGTTGTCAGTCTCTGCTTTTTGGATTTTTCCAGAATTTAGTTTCTTTTCGTACGCTGTACAAAACGGAAAACAATGATTTTTTTTATTTTTGTTTTGTTTGGTTTAATGGTAGACACGCGGTGACATGTCTATTTCAGAATCAAAGACTGATTTATTTAATATGTTCGCAATTCGTTTGACAATGTCGCATGGGTCACCCTCTCCCTGCGACTCCTTTTATTTCAAGGTTATTGGATCTTTGATATTGCTCGAGTTCTTCCATTGTGGTAATAAGCCTGGCGTTCTCGGCTGTAGCTCATTTCTTTTCGACAATTTTTAAACTTTTTTCCGTAGTTCTTTTATCTCTAATTTCTTTAACACCATCGCAGGCGTCATTGCAAAATTTCACGCTGTCCTTGACAGTCTTTAGGTCAGCACCAATCTGGCACCTTAAATCGTCAAGTGTTTTCGCAAGCTCTTTGTTCTCCTCACTCATTGTTACGAGGCAACCACAAACGAAATTTTACAACGATTCTTGCACGACACGATTGGTCAAATGACAAACAAACAATGTTTGCTGTGTTCGGCAGCAGTGCAAGACAGTTTTCTGAGTTAACACAAGGAAAACAGACAATTCTCACCTGCGAAACAAGGAAGGCATGTATCAGCGATTTTCCTTGATGTGCACCGCTGCCGAAGTGTCCCGCGATTCATGGCGATAGCGGAGGCGTAGACAAACTATACTCCGTTTCATACTTAATATGCAACGCTGTCAAAGCTGCTGGCGCGAGCGCGTGGCTTCATCTATGGTTTCGTTTGCGCGAGAACGCGTGCAAATGATCAACGAGATCAAGCCCAATGCTCGCGCCAGCAGCTTGGTAGCGTTGTACACTAAGTATGAAACAGAGTATTGCTGGCGAGATTGTTCTATTAGTCCAATAGTTGGCGCATATATTGTGCACCGCGTAGCTTGAAACGTTGTTGGGGCCATGTTTTACATGTGTGACTTAAAGCGTAAACCCACCAGGCACAGTGATGGAGGGGGTATTCGGAATCCTTAGATTTACTTTCTCTTCGTCTTTAACTTCAAGACGTGTTGTTAAAATAGCTTTGCAACGTTAAAAAAATAATAAACGTTAGACATATTTATACATGGTGTGACCAATTACTTCCGACGTTTCGCTTCGTGCTTCGATTATTACACATTTTATGTCTCGAGTCTGTTGCTGTTTTCATTCATGACAAACTTTGTCACAATAGGCCCTTTCCGCAATTCAGTGCCATATCTGGTGGCTAAAGTGGCAGTTTTACTTTTACCGTACTAATGGAGGCAATGAACCTGTAGTCTGCAGTATTTTATCGGGCACCGTCACTTTCGCAAGTCAGCGGCAAACGAGAATGTGCTCTTCACTGTTACAATTCTTCCTTGATCATCTCTTACAGTGTCGGTGGCCACGAAGATGCAACCAGTCAGAACGAAGCACCAACCCAGATAGACGCCTTGATAAAATTCTATACATCAAGGAGCTTGGAAGCCGATTGTGTGCTACTAACTGATTTATCGGGCCCGACTTAGAAATGAACACTTACGCAGCTCTTGCATTCAGTTCCTGCTTCACATCGTGCCAGCGTCTCGAATGTGTAGGCTTCGAATCGTCAGCTTAGGAGCATCTTTAACTTTTTCCTTTATCAGTAAACAGAAGACCGGCATTAGAACGACACATATGCCATTTTTCAGATGATGATAGGGATCAAAGTGGCCAGACTGAATTTGGGAAAGGGTCCATTCGCTCCAGAGTCCCCGAGAATTGATATAGTATGGAATCATGCCTCACACTTGGGGACTTCATAGGGCTATCTATTTTGTGACAAACGAAAACATAAGGGACGAAAAGATATAATTTTCTTTAAGATCCATTGTAACGCATGGTGCGTGTGTTCATTTACGCCAAAAAACATGATTACAATTTTTTTTTTTTTTATGGGGTGCCGGTTGGTGGAGGAGAGGGGGCAGGCTAGGCACTAGATATGCAAATTGCTCAGGTCTCCCTGAGAACTTCAGCTGAGTACCCGGAAAATCTAAAGTTTTTGTTTTTAGTTGTTGTTATGCAAATAAGAGAGACATTGTAGCTCCCCCACGTATGTGATCTCTGACCCCGCCATAATATAATTTCGGTTGATTTTAGTCCGCACCAACTGTCGTCGTATTTGAATAGTGATTAGCAGGAGACCTTTTGCCTGCTGCTCTTTTGTCTGTATCGTAATTTCTCCATCGCTGTCCGTGCGCTTGGGGTTTATACCAAGCACCTTGGATCGGTGTTTTACCATGTGCTATATTATTTAAACACTTGTGTATGAGGACGCTTTAAATAATATAATTTCGCCCAAACATCTTTTTGCTCTAAAGATGTTTAGGGAAGAAGCCACGACACAAATTGAGCAAACACTTGCATCGACCGAACGTCCTGCGGCGCGCCCTTCGCCCACCGCGACATTTTTGCTGGTCATCCAGCCATTCAAACTGCGCTAACCTGTCCGCGCCGAGGCCATTGTTAAGCAGGGGCACATGAGCGATGAAAACGGGCGCCGCGCGGCAGTATCATAGCAACCGGTGCTGGCGTCCCTACGTCACTTCTGCGCGGCGCGGCGTCACTCGAATCTGGTCGATACAGATGAAGCCGCAGCATGAAACACATGAGCAGTAAGACTGGTCGCCGCGTGGCGCTCGTAGTTCGCCGCTAGGCGCTACGGGCGCACCGCGAGGCTTTATCTGTATCGACCAGATTCGATCGACGCCGCGCCGCGCGGAAGTGACGTAGGGACGCTAGCACCTGTTGCTATGATACTGCCGCGCGGCGCCCGTTTTCATCGCTTATGTGTCCCCTGTTTTGCAGTGTTCTAGAAGGGCAGGAGTGGCAAATGCGGCGCGCCCTCCGTGAAGCCTCCGAAGCGGATGCCGCTGTGTGTCGCTGGCGTAGTTTCCCCGAGCAGTAGCGCTAGCAGGATGGGGCGTCGACTACTGGCTCGCGATGCTATCAAGAGATGGTTTTGCAACAGCACACCATTTTATACACTATTTTAGAAGCTCTGCGGTCGTCAGATTGAACGAAAGAGTGTTTGAATTGCTTGGAAGGTGTCATGCAGTAGCGATGGGTTTTTTCTCTTCAACACGACACAAGTGGCAACCTGGAAATACTGCACGCCTATGCCTCTACAAATGCTCAGTCAGCTGTCTCGAATGTAGTTATATAGTCCGTTGCAACCTAAGAACGAAGGGCGAGGGTAAGACGGACCGGGGAGGAGGAAGCAGACGGAACGCTGGAGAAGAGAGGGGCAAACCTCCTTCTTTCTATGTCTAGAGAGACTGGACTAAAGAGATTCGGATGAAGTGCTAAGATTCGGAACTGGGCTTTATATTAGTCATAAACAATATCCGTAAATTTTTTATTAAAAAATTGTCGGCTCTTCGAAGCAGACGCTATTCACGCTCATGCATTTTTGAAGCACGCTCTGTTATGAAATCGTATCCCAACGGCTAGCTTTCCATTCCGACGTAGGTTGGTGGTTCGGTGATGGGTAGTTTATTAATGCGGCGAGAAAAACACAGTTGGTAGTTTTCTTGAGTTTACTTCTTTTCGATAAATGAAAACTATTCATCTACCAATATTATTTTAGTGTCATGTTCTTCACTGGCCGACTGGCTTGCAAGTTGGGGAGATAAATTCAAGCTATGCCTGGTGTTCTTAGCTGCTCACTGTTCATATAGGAAAAAATAGCTTAATGTTTGTTTCCTTATATTCTTGGTATTCCACTTATCTGTAGGCGTAACTCCTAATAAAAACACTTCCTTCCTTGTTTTGCCATAGCAAGAGAACAATATCAAATTCCATTACATGATTTGATATACCTGTACCACAACATGGTGGCTAATGAAATCAAGATAATTTAAATCCTGATTTAAATCACTATATTTTTCAAGCCAATTTGGCTATACGTCTTTCTTCAAGTCTCACCATGTTGGCTATAATGAATTAAATGAAACACTTTTCTCCAAAACCATAGTGAAAACATTTTTTTATTCACCATTTGCCTATCAGTGTGCTTCCTATGGGTATTTATTTTGTATTTGAAGTAAAGACTTATCAAGCAGGAAATATTTATACTAGACAGTCATAAACACACACACACACGCGGGCGAACGCGTTTACTCTCTATGAAATGCCTGTCACGAGCATACCTCGGCATTCCGATGGCTGCTACTTACTGCGAGAGAAAGCAACCGATGCAGCCGTTTTCTCCTCCAGTTGTCGACTGCAGCGCCACAAGCGGCCGTCCGCTTTTTCGGCACAGCGCCTCCCATTGACGTTGGCCTCACTTTTGCCACTTCTTCCCTTCTAGAACACTGTGCCATTGTATTATCGGTGAGCACCTTTTCACACTCCGTCGCATGGGCGCTGCCATCTTGAAATCACATGACGCGGCCGCCATAAGGTGGGGTACTTCAAATCGTCGCTCCTCTCTCCTCTCCGCACATTGGCGAAGGCGTTGCATTTGTTTTTTTCGTCGCGTTTTACCGCGATTTTTTGTCTTGATTTGTGCAGTGTCGTCTGATACTTATTTTGACTACCTGACTGCATGCCATGATTATGTGCACAACTTCTGCACTTTCTTTTATAAAAGGTTATGACTATTTGCACCGTCGGCGTACCGGATACATGCGAGGAAAGGAATCAGCGTTAACACTGGCTCCCCCCCCCCCCCCATTGAGTACGTAGATCTCTCTAAGACGGACCAGGATTGAGAGTCCAATTATTTATGAGTGTGGAAATTTGCTTAGGTGATACTGGCTGAGTGTTAGTGGCGTGGCACAATAAGAGGCGCAAGTAACATTTATGGTCACGCATCTATGATCTTAAAGAAGGAGGCAAATATTAACGCAAGTTGTCACAATGTGCGTTTCTTGAAAGCATCGTACTCTGCCTTCATAATAAATCCAAAACAGTTGCATTTGATTACTTGGGGGAATCATTTTTGCGGTAAAAACATTCGCTTGATCTGTTTATTTATGAATTTACAGAAACTAGGCATTGTGCTCAGTCTCATGTCTGCAGTCATTCAAGTATCTTAAGATATCCAATTCAATAATTTATTTAGACACAAATGCTTAGCTCCCCGGGTGAAAAACTTCTCCAAGACAGCTTGTGAGTGCCTGAGAATAGCGTCCGAGGCACGCAATATGTGACGCCGAAAAGAAGCCGTCTGCATGGAAGTCATTCGAGTGCAGCCTTGTCGATGCCGCATTTACTCTCGACGCAGCTGAAAGTAAAACGCGTATCTGTTCAAACAAATTAAAATCTATCTACACAAATCCATGAAGTGGTGCCTGGCGTTTGACTTGAGCCAAGCTTGCTGGAGGTCAATTATCTTGCTCCATTGAATTTCGTTTTGCAAATTATATCGAAGACAGACGTCAGCCTTCAATTGATAAGTTTGTTTCTTATCTGATATTCGCAATACGTTATAAAGAAATGTCCGTATAACGAATAGTTTTCGTAAGGTCAGCATTGTGAAATGCTGCTAATGAATATTTTAGCAAGGAGCTGATAGTTGAAAAAATGTCATACTCGGCCTAGGATGGAGCATCAAAACATATTTCCGGTAATTAAATTTTTTCAAAGAAACCGATGGAGACAATATCGCTTCTTTTTTAATTTCATGCGTCATTACACGGGGTTTCCCGGTCGGCAATTTTCACAAAACGTTAGTGTCATTGAAACCCGAACAGTGAGCACTAAACTTGCTAGTTCATCTGTTCTGTGCGATTCAGCACAATGGTAGTCAGGTCGTCGACCTGCTTTTTCACTGTGCCTCGAAGCATTAGTTTCTTTATTAGTTTATTTTTATGGAAACTAGCATCAGCGGGCACGTCTAGTACAGCCGTAGACATCCGTAATCCTCCCCCGGCATCATTTCAGTCGTTTCTCCGCCGAATCTCGCCGACCGAAGAACATGATCAGATGAGGGCGTTCGTAACAACGTCCAGAATTTACGCTCGTAGTATGTTATAGTTCTCAAGGTGGCCCGTCACCATTGTAATTTTGGTTCTGTACCACGAGAGATACATTTAAATCAGAAAACTAAGCGAAATCGACACAACACACCAACACAGCCACGAGCCCGCTGAAATCGAAACCAACTAAATTGAAGCCACCTTGATGGCGCTGCTTGTGTCAGCGCCCTCTGTCCACCGGTTAGGTAACTACTGAGATAGAAAGGTCTATGCTTTCTGCATGGTCGGAGGGGAGTCTCTCTCTCTCTCTCTCAGCCTAAATGAAAATGTGTAGATAGCCTTGGCGCCGCCCTTACTTTAGGGTGCAGACCCACATCAGACGTTTTGTGCATCATGGTGGGAAGCAGGAGCGCGGGCATGTGACTTTAGCAACGAAAGTGCTTTCCTTGCGCGAATGATGTGTAAACAAAACATTTAGTAGAGAAGAGATGCACCCTTGCACCTGTGCCGTTAAGGGCGCTGCATACCTTAGAGGTGAAGGGTAAGTATTGATTAGAATGTATCGTCTAATACAGGTTATCACCTCGCTACGTGCCCCGCCTGCACGACTCGTTGATATTTTACTTTTATTGGCTGAAAATGAACGAGGACACCCGAAAACGAACTGAAAGGGGCACTGACAGGTATAAATTATATATATATATATATATATATATTTTTTTTTTTTTTTTATTCTTCGAAACGATTAAAACCGATGCTTGGACATTACCCTCAAAATTCGAAACTTGGGAACTCAATACTTGTGAAGTAAAAAATATATTTCCTCAAAACCGAATTTGAAGTTCCCGCACCCAGTGGAGTGACGTCAAAGATTGAGTCGTCCTGCCACTCGAGTTTCTGTCCCGCCTCTGAACCGTCCCGACCCGAAGTGTCGTGTTCGCCCGCTTCCCGCGATCAACCGCTCTCTTCCGTGCGTGCAGCCTATATCGCTGTGAGCAGACGACGCTTGACTTTCGAGTTTGAAGTTCTTTCAGGGCCCTTTCAGTGATCTCAAATTCTTTGAAACGGTGTGAGGTCGAAGAGAACGCGCAGTGGACTTTTGTGGGCGACGTGAGAAACCACGTCGAGCCGGTTCTGCGTGAAAGGCTACCCCGGCGGAGTCAAAACCGAAACTACGGTACATAGACACCAAACCCAGTAGTTGTGACCGTTTGACGACTCCATTTTCGAAGTCTGAAAGGTCGTCAGACACCTAAAAGAGAGACTTTCGTCCGATTCCCCGACTCAGTGCATGTGCCTAGCGCCGCCATGTTTTCCGAGGAAGGATAAAAGGCCAGGAGGCGGAATCACACTCCTGAGTCCTGACTCCGATTTTCGGTATTTCAAAAGAAGGGCCGCAGTGCGTTCGCGATTGCATTAAAAAACAAAAATGTTTTACGAATGCCGTTGTTAGATATCATAAAAATGTCGCTTACAAAGCTCCTAAATTTTATAATCGATTACGTCACTAAAAAAGGCAGGTTGTGAAAAGAGGGAAAGAAAAACGCCAAAAATAAAAAGAAGCGCGCGCGTGCGTCGAGAATTTTTTTTTGTGCATGTGTGTGTGTTGTGTGTGTGTGTGTGTGTGTGTGTGTGTGTGTGTGCGTGTGTGTGTGTGTGTGTGTGTGTGTGACTACAACTTGCATCGTTTTTGACAAAAAAATAAAAAAACGACCTTTGGGGTGTTAGTGCCCCTTGAAGACAATGCATGCGGCCCAAGTCTGTAGTCCATGATTCAACTTGAATATTTGCTGATAATTTATTTATAAACTTTACTAAATGAGTTGATTGAAACTTTAATGAACTCGTTTTTTTTATAAATTTTTATAAGGCATCGTAAAATATATATTTTCTAATTAATTACCTTATTATTTTTTTTTGGGGGGGGGGCATATGGAAACGCCTATGAACTAACAAAAACTCTTTTTCTCTCAAGTTATAATTTTTTTTAAAGTTTTGCGAACACTGGGCAGCTGGAATAAACTTTCTAATAAGTTCAGTTTAACAAATATCGTTAACATTATTTGTCTCCAATCGTACTAAACTTTTTTTCGGTTAAGATGTTGCATTCACTTTATCTTGCTATAATTTGTATAAATTTACTTTTTATTTGATAGCTGTCGTATACCCGCCATCCCATCCAAGCATAATGAAATGACGGTAGGAATAAACTTTTCACTAATAAATAAATATAAAAATCAAGTGATTAAATATTTTTATTGACTTCATTTAGTTAATAACAATAATGAAAATAATTGATTACAACGCTTTAATTACTTTGGTTATGCATATCAATGGTTTAACATTCTGTTCGAATGCCCAGGAGCAATTCCGCGTTTGCGGCTTTCTAACCCTATCAATTGCCGTTGTTTTAACTTTGCACTTGTCGTATAAAACTGCCAAACTCAATTACCAAAGGTCCTGACCGACGCAGTCAAAATAAAATTAAAAAGTTAATTATTGTTCCCACTTTTTGCCTCGAGCGATGGCGATGGCCCCGCAGCATTTCCGTTTTGGGCTGTCGCCTTCACGCGAGCAAGTTATACAAAGTTATTAATATGCGTAAAATGCGACTTGGCTAATTACTCCATGCGGTCTTTCACATGTGTAAACTTGACGCCGTGGCCCCAATTCCATGAACAGTTTCTCACCTAGAGGGTCAACATCATCGCGTTCGCTGCGCAGCGAATTCCCTCAGGCCCGTGCAACGCGTACGGGCGTTCGCTAATTGGCATATTTCGCGGTCATTATGAGACATTAGCAGAACAACTGGCTGACAAAAAGGACAGACGGGAGCGAAGCAGGGCGTCGCCACCGCTGAACGACGAGCAGCCCACAATTCAAAGCGTGCAAACGAGCATAACGCGACTAGATTGCCACAGCATTCAGCACATACCACACGACTCGGGTGATCGTTGGTTTATTAAGCGGCTAAATTTCGACCTCGGAGTATTTGCCCACTCATGTTTGCTGCTCCCAAATTCCCTGTTTTTTTTTTGTTTTTTTTAGCTTATGTTTAGAAACAGCCGACGCTGCGAGGTAATGGAATGAATCAAGCAGCGGCAAAAGCGCAAGTCACTTTTTTTTAATTTCTGATGGGTTCAGCGACGATTGAGCACGTATAGAAACTAAACGAACACCGTGATGGTGCGCTTTTCACGCTGTATGATTGGTGACATGAGCTCGTAGCGTCGGCCGCGAAGGATAAAACAACTTGCTCTCTTTCCTTCGGCACCCTGCGGTGACGCGCGAGGCAAAGCAAATGAACCTGTACGCTGCGAATGTTGGGGACTGCCTTTCGGATATATGATGACAGGGTTTAGTGCTGTAAAGGAGCTATTTAGATAGTGCATTCTGAGTGCCAACCTGGCCGGCTTGCTAGAACAGCGTCTCAGCCGAGACTGGGAGAAAGAAAGCACCGCAAAGGCTGGGGCGCGCGAGCGTATTGAGACGCGGTTTGAGTCCCGCTCAGCTCGTGCGCTGGCTTTGGCAGTGCTTTCTTTCCCCAGTCTCAGGTGCACAACCGCAAGTTGGCACGAGGCGCACGAGGCTCATCCGCATCGAAGCGAGCAGGGGCGGGGTTCGAACAGTGGGACGATTCCTGATTTCTGTAGTGCGAAATTTCGCTCCACATGCCTTGAGCTGGGATGTGCTAATACACTCGGGGGCCCAGGTAATTATTCACGTAACTTGTTAGAGGTTTTGCTTCAAGACGCTCTCTCACCAACAATATCAGCTTTAATGGACAATGGGCAAAACGGAGAGCCACCCTACCGGCTGAGGAGCGTTCTGGGAAACGACTCTCAACGAAAAGCCGAGTTTCGGTTTCCTCCATGGTACCACGGCCAGCTCCGGACTTGTATCTAGCTCTAGCATCTCAGCGCTGCGTACCCCGCCGTGGTTTTCGTGGATTGATCTACCTATGAAATTGATGCAGTCAAGATATACGTTTGTTCTCGTGACTTTATTGGAAAATAAACATTGAAAGCGAAATCAAACCACGTCGTAACGACGAAGCTCATATCATCGCCGACCGGCGTACACTGCTTTCTGCACCAATTTGGTGCGTGTGTGTGTGTGTGTGTTTCGACTTCGACAGAATTCAAGAAGAGCCAGTAGCAAGATTAGCATCGGGCTCTCGCAATGTCCTTGTGTTTACCTTTCCTTCTTAAGTCATCTTCTTTCACTTTCATTGTTGTCCATGTTTGATCTTTCCGAGCGGAGAGCGCGCGGAGACATCACCAACCCCCTGAGATCCACCTGCGCTTCCTTCGCCTTCGCAGTTTGGGAGAGGATATGACGCCTGGCAGTACGTCGCCTCTGGGAAGTCGGGAATTCAAGTTTGTGCGCTGGCCTTTAGCGCTCGTGCCTCGTCATCGTTCCCTGAGGCGTGGCACGAAGGCCCTCGTGCCGAGGGACCCCTGACTCCTTGTCAGGCTGGCTATCTCGAGCTCGCGCGACGGATGTTTATTGTTTCGTGAGAGCATTCACTGAAGCCGCTTGACTGATGGCCGGAAGCACTTGGGCTGCGCCTCGTGCCGAGGGGAAGTCCGGCGACTCAGGGTATCGTGCGCCTTCCGCGGTCGTAATGAGAGACCTTCGCGCGGTTCACGCTAATGCTTTATTTACGCACGCCTCGCCGAGGAATTTCATCGAGCGCACTCTATTTATTAGGAAAGTTCGGTTCCACATCTACCTTGAATTATGCATATGCTTCGCAGCCTCTCGTTAAGGGGAGACGGCGGTACGTCCCAGGCAGACGTGTCAAGATAGACGAATCTCAAGGTAGCAAAGAAGGTTCTTAAACCTCTCCGCATGTTCCTTTGTGTGTGTGTGTGTGCGTGTGTGTGTGTGTGTGTGCGCCGTGCGCGACATTTTATGGTTCAAAATTGGCGGAAATGAGCTGAAATACCCGACTATACTGAAATGCAGAATTAGGGTGGTACTGCTGGGCAACACTGTTCCGCACGGGACACCATTTAGCTTCCATCTTGGAGTTCAGTTTTCAATGGAGCGTTGCCCTTATCCTGGTTGTGGTGCTGCCGTGGAACTATTTATTAGGACACTGTAACGACTACTCAGCGAGCATTTCGTAGGCAGTTCAGTAGACACGAACACCAAGTTTTGAAAGGAAGGTTTCGTTGCTGACAGAAAACCACTAGGTGGACGAAGGTCTGCTTGTACGTATACGGAAATAGTGCGTCTTGAATACGGTCACTCCAAGTTCAAGAATACACAAGCATGCTGCAACTATATGGACCTTTCAAGCGGTTACTAATTTTCAATTGAAAATGAAGTTTCCTTTTTTATATTATTAGTACAACATTAAAGGTTCATTAGTACAAGGTAATGCCGTTTCAATTTGCAAGCTTCCAGGGATTTCTTTGTCAACCTTTCAATATTTAAGGGTTCTTTGTAGGGCTTTGAGTTGATCGCACGTTTTTGCTTTACACTCTCCAAAGTTTTGTGCGCGACCGCGTTGTGTCAAATTGTGCCTTCCTTGGGCGTGTGCTTGTGCTAACAAGGCACACTGGTGTTCTCGTGCCCATGATGACACTGCACAGGAATTGTGAGATGAAGTATGGAAGCTGATGTTTAGCAACGCTGTTAGTTTCACGCCCTCGACGGGATACATCGCTTCGGCGCAGTTTTGGGACGACGCGAGATATTGTGCTGCTCCTCGCTGTTTCTTCACGTGGACCTCCTGTATTGGCCAGTAATATTTGTATTATTCCATCTTCCCGATATACGGGTTAGGTCAGAAAAGGGTTTGCTTGACCTCTAGCCTTTAGAAGATATTCTCCTTGGTTCCATTGGTCAGTTACACTTTCGCTGTGTGTGGAGAAGGGGAGAGGAGGTCAGAGACTGCGACGAGGGGAATAACATTCTCTGAGCACGTTATCTGGTTTGGTATGTACTTTGCTTAGATAACGGGCAACACGTATCTATAAAGTAGGTTCACCGCGCGATGCCGTGCAAAGAAAAGACCGACTTTTATTTTTTAGAGTGAATGAGTAGTGTTTACTCAGAACCACTGCGTCATGCACTAAAGAATACGAAGCAGATTCGAGCATTACTTAATGTACACGCGAGAAAAAAAAGAAAAAAAAGGAAGACGGACGACAACAGTTGAAGTTGAAATTGAAGGGGGCCAGAAACATCTCTGGCCGTCGCCACGCTTTCTCATCGGCTGTCAAGAGAACGTCAGGAGGCCGCTCGTCCAGAACCCCGAGAACAAATCACGGCCAGAAGAAAAAATTCGGAAGCAGAGGCAGCTGTAGCGACGGCGACCTTACCGTGCGCTAGCACTGGCGTGCCTTTCTCTTCACGGCGCTCCGGGGCACGCACTGAAAGATTGAAACTGGGAGGCAGCAGAGCAGCGAACGCTCGGTTGCACGGGGGGAGGGGGGGGGGCGGACAAGAAGCGCGTTGTTCGGACCCGGTCCCAAAATCCGCCTTCGGCGGCTGAAAAAAAAACAAAAAGAACTCGTCTCGTCTTTTGTGCGTTTCGTGAGGTGCGCAAAAACCGTGGCATCGATCCGCTGTCGCTCGAGGTGTCCTCAGATATCGGGCGCCACCCCGCTGCCTTCTACCTCGTAATCCCCCGAGACGCGACCGGAATCGGTCGCCTTTTTGCAGGACTCGGACTGGGGCACGTGGGGGAATCCAGCCGCAGGGTGGGGCGCTGCGGACGGCAGGGATCGAGGTGGTCGTGCCGCCCGAGCTCCCGGGGGACTGGGCGTTGTCGCGTGCGTGAGTCTGCTGCGCGGCCCTGGGCGTTACTCACGCCGGATTGTTGATCTGGCGGACCGCGATAGGGCAGGCGTGAGCGGGTTTACTAACGCGGCGGGTGGACCCTGCGTACGCCAGGACGCAACTTCCGTCTGGGCGCCGCGGTTCCGCCGCATGTTTACTCGACTCCTCATTAAACGCCGACGCTGCGCGGCCGGGTCGTCCCTGCTGCCATGCAGAGTTAGGCGGCAGTGAACTTGCACGATGCGTTCGTGTTGAGGAAACGGTACAGGTGACATATGTTTCATTCTCAGTGGTCTTCTAACCCTTGCTGGCGCAGCAATATCGTTTTGCGCAGTTACGCTTTCGCGCTTGTGTTTTCGATAACGTTGAACGTAAGTTATGAGATGAGATAGTATTGCCGAATATGTAGATATAAATTTGGGATAAAATTGTTGCGACATCATTTTGAGGGAAGAAAAGACGAAATAGTCATGTCTGTCAGGTTAGCGTGAAGTAAAATAAACCTGAATTCTTTTCAAGGAAAGCTAAAGAGGTTCTTGGAAAAAAAGAAAAAAAAAGACAGACGTGAATTCTTGAGTATTTTTATCCCGTTAATCAGATTATCATGTTCGTTTTTTCTGAGGATGCAACTAAACGCGAGAAAACTTGAAAAACCTCCGATCAGTCGTTACGTCATCAAATGATCTTACGGCCGCCAAGCACGGGTCGCTCGTGTGGGCAGCGTGTGCAATTGCAAGCTTGCCAGGCATATTCCCCCGCACTGACACCAGTCGTAACATCTATTTCTGACCTTTTTTGAAAATAGCAAGAGTTCGCGTGCATAGCATAGATTGGCGCTGAAGATGAGCGAGACCGGATATTCTGAACACTCCTTTTATCGGACGCAACGCTCCGGGGAGGAGGGGCTTCAGCGGTACTTCGAAAATGATTTTGTGCAGCCCCCGTGCATCAAACTGGAGGCCGAATCAATACGATTTAAATGTTTTTACTTAATTACAGAACCGCTTCAGTTTCCCTTTAAAAACCAGTGCTGGCTTGGTAGAAACACCGTCTCAGCTGGGACTGGGGGAAGAAAGCACTGCCAAACCCAGTGCACGAGCTGAGCAAGACTCAAACCGCGTCTTAAGACGCCCGCTCGCCCCAGCCTTTGCAATGCTCTCTTTCCCCCAGTCTTGGCTGAGGCGCTGTTCTAGCACGCCGGCCCGACAAATCTGCTGA
The DNA here is from genome assembly GCA_037355805.1 of Ixodes ricinus. Taxonomy (NCBI): domain Eukaryota; kingdom Metazoa; phylum Arthropoda; class Arachnida; order Ixodida; family Ixodidae; genus Ixodes; species Ixodes ricinus. The sequence continues at coordinate 124,353 of JAZHYW010008328.1, forward strand.
ATTATAAGTGCGAAGTCGCCGAACGGCATGAAAAATAACTTCAAACGTTAAAAGCGGAGCGGGGAATTCTTATACCATGTATTTTTGTAATCCAATGAGAACCACGAACTCCGCTCGAACCTGAAGGATGATCCATGTAGACCAGGGGCCCTAATCGGGACACTTGGCGAAAAAGTCGGCGAGAAATCTGGCTGCTATGATTGGCCGTTGCCAAGGTCAAGTGCGCCGTCGGCCAATCACGGCCGCCAGATTTCTCGCCGTCTTTTTCGCCAAATGTCCAGATTAGGGCCCCAGTACGCATTTAATCACTCGCGGCAGCACGGTGCTTAAATACATCTGGTCTGGACACTCTGTCGCACTCTGTGTCAGTTTTCGCCGTGAACCAACTCAAGCACGGGGCGATCAATCGGATCTGGCGAGGAGCCTCTTGCTACGCGAATAGACATATGTTCACACTTCCATCAGGATTCTGTCAACCTTCCAAGAGGGCTTCGAGACTTTACCGGCGTTATAAGGGACAGCGCCGATAGCTGGCACATATGCCGGCGTCGTCTTCAACGTGTCCGCGTTAAGACCGGCTAAAATGGTAAACGATATTTAGGGGCATGATGCCGTAGCGCACGAAACGCCGTTGCCGGACTGTGGTGCCTGAGGGGAACCTCATCAAACTCTTCAGCCGATCTTAGGAGACTGGGGACAAAGCAGACACTGAGCACGAAAATGAAAAGCTCCTGCAACTTGCGTAACCTTTGTATGGAAAGTGCTCTCTGCTCAAAACTCACAAGAGGTACACGCACTTTCGTAGTGTTTTAAGTATATTTTGAAGGCTAATTTACTCGTTGTGCCTCTGAGGCTCTTCGGTTTCTCAGAAAGTTCTGACGAGCTCGGCGCCCTGTTGAAATGGTGGGGATTAGAGTCACTGAATAGGTTTCCAGAGTACCGAAACTCCCAAGCTCCGCGCCGTGGCGCTCAAATTCATCCATATCCGTGCCGCCATTTTGGATCCTTGGATAGCACACTGTAGAATGAACGTGCGCATACCGCGTCGTTGGCGTTGTCGACAGATCTTTCGGGGAAGTGTGTTGCTCTCTGGATGGCGGCTTTAAATCATTTGTGACATCATTTACGATGCAGTCTCTAATCGTTACTCCGTGGTTCACGTTAAAGACCCCAGGTTAGCAGTCATACCGCGCTGGTCAAATGTATCATTTTAAGATGAGTCTCCTATCAGTGTCTAAATATCCAGAAAGACGAATAATTTACTCGACGAGGGCCGGTCTGTGCGGTGTTCCCATTGCGGTGGCGAACTTTATCGCTTAGAACTAAGCCGCTTATTTCTGCCATCACATTTAATCACATTAAGCCCCTGGCATTTTTCGTTTTGTTTACGATTTTTGAGCATTCAAAAGACCGTCGCATGAACTCAACCTTATTTTATCGATTTATTTACAGCTGCATACGAGATGTTCAGGACAGGACAGTAACAGGATAGATTGAAATCTATATAGTCTCAAGATCTTGTGATAGCTTGACAATTGCTTTGCTGGCCAGATGAAGCCTGCAGCCAAGTTCAGGAATGCTCTAACCATGCCGATTCTCATTGCAGTTCTCCGTCGACGCTATCTCTGTAAATGATTCATGCAGACAAATGTAACTGGCGATGAGTTACAAGAATGGCTGATATGAAATGAATGACTCTCTAAACCGCAAACACCAATTAATGTTTGTGTCATCATTAATTTTACCTGCGCAGCAAGACATCTCATTCACTCGGGGCATCGAGTGACATATTTATCTGAGACCGGGTTGTCGAGGCTTCGCTAAGGTTTTTTTGTGCCACAAGGCATGGAAAACAGCAATGAAATCAACTGACAACCGCCTGAGTGCCCATTCACTCAAAGCTGTTCACTTAAATTATGTCATGAGTTACCCGGGCATTCGTGCTTCCAAGTTTGTATGCAAAACTACACCTTACATTTTTTTTTTTTTAGGCTACATATGAAGCGAAGCACTTTGAACAGAAAGTACTACAATCGAATTCTTATTGAAGAGCAGCCGTTCTTGCAAGCATCGTTCGTGACGAACCTAGCTCAGTCGAAGAAGTCTGATCGGCTGCGAGGCGATGAGCAGTACGCGAGAAGACCAGTGAAATACACTTACCTCACAAAGCTTGGTTCCTGCATTGGGCCTGGAATTCTTTCGTTTTATAATGTCAAGCCAAGCACACCTCTGCTTCACAGTGGCGTTCTTGCCTGACGGGGAGTGGAAGAGTATGTTGCTGTTCTCTGACCTGCTTCTGCACCCGAACGCACAGCAGGCAGGTATGAGCCACGAAATACGGAACGTGGGCGCGATTCCCTGAAAATACCTGCGTCTTGGCGCTAAGTGGCTGAGAAGAGACCCGGATCGCTGCAGAAGAAGCTGGCTGGCCACAATATGGTGGCTCATGGCGGCGATAGTAGTGATAGCACAGATTTAACGTGACAGCTATATACCGTCCAGTGATGCCGCAGGAAACCAAAACATTCACAGCTAGAGTGAGGCTGTTGTCGGCAAAAAATTAAAGAATGCGAATGCGTTCTTCCGACACAGTGTTCAGTGAGAGCATTGGCGATATGCGTCGCAGAGATTAGGCAAAACGTCTGATACATCCGCGCTGCTACAATACCTTCCGATGTAACGGAATGTTCCCTAACTTCAATATATCGGCTATATTGGCACTGATACAACGCCGAAACAGCGGAGGTGAGTAGTTTCGTTGGTGCCGTCGGATATTCTTGCCCAACACGTTGCAAGGATATGTCTCCGGTGGTTCCCCGACGAGATAATCGGGGTGTAGAGTGACAATACTCAAAACATAGCTTATTTAGCTTTCTTGGCCTCAGTAGAAAATAATTAGCAGTGCTAGGACGAAAATTTGAGACCGAAGAAGAACTTCGCAGAAACTTCCAAGAAGGCCTCGCGGCCATCCCGCATTGCACCGCGCGGCCCCAGGAATTGTGGGGTCGTGCCGACGTACGTCCCGGAGCTGCAGACTCCATTACATCCTATTACTATTTGTTCAGTACGCAATAGCTGCGACACTTCTCGGCGAAGTCGTTGGGCATCGGCGTCGCGTTCACGCCGCGTCGGGTACGTGAACAAAAGGCTTCGGAACGAAAAAGACATTTGACCATTTTGTTCCGAAGGCTTTTGTTTCTCTTTTGTTCCGGAACGCGTGAAAGCGCGTCTCTTGTCAGGAGCTCTTGACACTGGAACTGCTGCGACGGCATTTTGTTATCGGCTATGATTTTCCAGCGTGCGCGTGCAGTGGACATCGACTAGAAAAACCCATACGGTGTGGCGTAGCTCTGTGGTAACGCCTCGGCTTCCCACGCAACGGACCGGGGTTCGATTACCGCGGGCGGCCTCTTTCAAAGACTGGGCAACATCCATGATGGACGCCCGACTACGCCAGCTAGAACAACGACAAGAACTACAACTACAACATCAATAACTGCAACAACTACACAATCAGCAACGGACGTGGTTTCCAGTGGTGGAAAGAGCCCACAACAGCTATCGCTGTAAAATAGAACAAACACAAAGCAAAGTCCATCCGTACTTCGTTTTGTAAGGTCCTAGCTTCATTGCGTTCTGAAGTAAAAATTATAAAATAAAATTAAAAAAAAACTGTTAAACTGAAATTAGGTTTTTCTATGCATGGGTACTCTTTCACGCGCCGTAAATCAGACTGCAGTAATGCATTGATAAGACGGCGCATTACATTTTTCTGTGAGCTTCGGCCAGGTGTCTCGTCAAGTGCCTTTCTGTCGCCAGCAAGATATGTCATGAAACTGACCTGTCTGCGTAGAGTTTTAAACGATTTTCCAACGTGCGAGAATGAAAGCTCAGCGGTGAGAGGAGGCAACACGGCGCCAAATGAGCTCTGCGCGGCGTTTAGAGAGCTACATGTAGGCCTACGTTTCTGCATCGGGCCTGTTCGCTCGAGGCGCGCCCGTGCGTCAAGGGGTCCACCTTGGCCACCTCGGAGGCACAAGAGAGGAGCCAAGGGCGCGCGGGTTCTCGGAGGCGCCCGTCACGGTCTACAGGCCGGGCCGTCGAGTGAAATATGAGCATCCGCTTTGATTAATGGTGCCGCGCTTTGCTAGGTGTGGGACCCAATCGGAAGTTTGTCGATATGGAAAAAGCTGCCGTGTGACCGCGCGCGTGCGTGTGTGAGCGCGGCGAGAGAACCACTCGCAAAGCAAGGTTTCCAACATCTTACGACTCCCCTGCCAACTCGACAGCGACCCGTTTGATGAACTTGGCAAACCCAGCCCTTTTCTCTAGCGCAGCACAGGAGCGTTTCTTGGGCCAAATATACCTCCACGGAGGGCACGCGGCCTCCCAGTTGACCCTCGAGCACGCTCACTGCAGTATTGGGAAGGAGCTTGTTTGCACTTTGCCTTGCAAGTGTTCTTGTGGTTTCTTTTTTTTTTTTTTTTGCAGATGGGATGATTGGTTGAATGGTACCTGGTATGGCGCGGCTTCGCGATCGTTCTTGTTTGTCCACTCCGTTGGAGATTCGACGCCGGCGGGCAGGGGAGTGCCGTCCAACTTTCTATTGAAACGCCGCAACATATTGTTCCCTACGGACCAAGACTATGGCGGGGGTCCCGAGGGAACTCGCAATCAACTCGGGCAGCAGCTGGGACACAGTAGCATCGGTGCTTCGGGTAGCTGTCAAGGAGCTTGGCTGCTTTGCTCAGTCTACGAGAGTGGGGACACCCGAAGACGAAAAGCAACAGGGTTGGTCCTGCTTTCAAGTGCGTTCTGTTTCGCATTAACAATAGTACACTGTAAAAGATTAATAATAATAAAAATATAATAGCTTTTATTTACCATAAAAATATGGTATGATTTGAAGAAGAAAAACTGTACAAGCAGCATAACGGGTCTTCAGCCACCACGGGCACACCGCAGATGAAAAAAGAAAAAGAGAGAGAGAGAGAGAAAATGCACGAGCAATAATGTAAATCTAATGTGTAACTAAATATATACACACACACACACACACACACACACACACACACACACACACACACACACACACACACACACACACACACACACACACGCACACACACACACACCAAACACGCAAACACACAAACACACACACACACACACAAGCAAACAAACAAAGCACATTCGTAGCTTTTGAACCTCGGATGAGTGAACTGGGATGGCTTTCCCAAACGATACAATTTCGCGCTTGTAGCCTTTCATGCAATTTCAATTACTGAGTCTATATGGTTTGTGGGTTCTTGTATGCAACTTGTCTATGTTTCTCTCGTGATCAGTAGTGAGAAGTTTGAGCTTACAACATACACACACACACATATTATATATATATATATATATATATATATATGGGTGATTTCATCTCAACTCAAAAACGGATTTAGGGTCGAATTTTTAATTTTGACGAAAAAAATATGTCTTAGGGCGATTCCTATAATAAAAGAACACTCAAACGGCAATGTCGTCGTATTTTTTGTTCTCAAGTAATGGACTGTTGAAGCGGCCAAGGTGGAAACTGAGGTTTTTCCAGCTTATCGGAGGTGCCATATTTCACTCCATCCCTTTTCTATACTTTTTACGCTACATCAATATAACTTTTGGAAACACTCTAGACATAGGCTTTTTCATGGTAACTAAGCGTCTAGGTCATTACACTTTTAATGGTCTTTGTTTTATTTGTCAAACCGAATCTCTGCGACGATATTTGACGAAGTTCAGCAAGCTGTGCTGTGTGACCTAATCAATATATTTTTATGATCTTTATATCCCCGTGAAGCTCCTATTACGCTCTTTCTTTTGAGTATAATTTCAATATTTTACAATAAGAATATAATGCGCTACATGTGCCCAAAAAACGACAATTTCGAAAAACTAGCAAGTTTGGAGTCGATTTTCTAAAAAAAACACTTTATTATATTTTATTCACAGTTAGTTAATATAGTATTCTATCAGAAACTACCAACAGAAATTGTAATAGATTGTTTGTATGGCTGATATTAACACTCGAATCTCGTGCTATGAGCGTTTAGAACGGGACTTCGCACAGGCGCTCTGCTGAGCAGAACTTTGGCCTATGTAAGGTTTGTTTTATTTATCGTTAGCAGTTACCTCAATATACAACATAAACATTAATAAAATTTGGAGTAGTGTACTTAAAAAATTTTACTTCGAAGTCCGTATCCACAAGTGCGGGCACAGCGCCTACTTCCTCCCAATACGGGGAATGCAGATGGTTAGAGAATTCCTCTGGGGCCTTTTGCTTTCGGCTTTGGGTTTGAAATACCGAACTTGTCATGCAATTGTCATATGACAATTATATGTCAAGTTCGGTATTTCAAACTCAAAGCCGAAAGCAAAAGGCCCCAGAGGAATTCTCTAACGATGTGCATTCCCCCGTATTGGGAGGAAGTAAGCGCTGTGCCCGCACTTGTGGATACGAACTTCGAAATAAATATTTTTTTAACTACACTACTCAAAATTTTATTAATGTTTATGGTTGGATATTGAGGTAACTGCTAACGATAAATAGAAAACCTTACATAGGCCAAAATTCTGCTCATCAGAGCGCATTTGCGGTCCCGTTCAAAACGCTCATAGCACGAGATTCAAGTGTTAATATCGGCAATTGAAACAATATATTACAATTTTTGTTGGTAGTTTCTGATAAACTACTATATTAACTAACTTTGAATAAAAAATAAAAGAAATAAAAAGTGGTTTTTTTTTAGAAAATCGACTTCAAATATGCTAGTTTTTCGAAATTTTCGTTTTTCAAGCACATGTAGCACATTATATACTTATCGCAAAATATTGAATGTATACTCAAAAGAAAGAAATTAATTGGAGCTTTACGGTGATATAAAGATCATAAAAATATGTTGATTAGGTCACACAGCACAGCTTACTGAACTTCGTCATTTATCGTCGCAGAGAGGCGGTTTGACTAATAAAACAAAGACCATTAAAAGTGTTATGACCTAGACGCTTAGTTAGCATGAAAAAGCCTATGTCTAGAGTGTTCCCAAAAGGTTATATTGATGTAGCGTAAAAAGTGTGGAAAAGGGATGGAGTGAAATATGGCACCTCCGATAAGCTGGAAAAACGTCAGTTTCCACATTGGCCGCTTCAATGGTCCATAACTTTTGAACAAAAAATCCGAAGACATTGCCGTTTGCGTCTTCTTTTATTATAGGAATTGCGCAAAAAGCATATATTTTTTTCGTCAAAATTAAAATTTTGACCCTAAATCCGTGCTTGAGTTGAGATGAAATCACCTATATATATATATATATATATATATATATATATATATATATATATATATATATATATATATATATATATATATATATATATATATATATATATATCAGGGTGTCGAACCGAAAAAAATACGGGTTACGGTTACAGGTTCAGGTTCAAGTAAATTTATTTTGTTCCGGTTCAGTTCCGGTTCGATTAATTCGATCCGCGAACCGGTTCGCGAACCGGTTCGGGCGCTGAACCGGTTCGCGAACCGGTTCGGAAATTATAAATGACAAATTGCAACATCAAAATAAATTACAAATAAAACATCTGAAATCAGCACATACGAAACGGGATACATCGTCGAAACTAGTAGTGCATAACGTTTATAAAAGCCTGTAGCCAATGCAAGCGGCAAACAACGACTGTCTGATGACAGGGCTGTCTGTCACGGGCGCTAACTCCAGCGTCTGCTGAGCGTTGGTTTGAGCGCACGCGCCCGCTTGAGTCCCATGACTACGCTGGGCAGGCGACGGAAGCAACAGAAGCTCGGCAGATCCTTTGTCAAATTCGAAAGTGCGCGCAGCTTCGCTTCTCCGCGAGCGACTAGGGTTTGTATCCCTGTTTTTTTTTTTTTTCCCCGCATTTATCGAGTTTCCGGTACGAAAAAATACGGCATGTAAATCTTGACACTTCATAGCTCGATATACTCTGACCGGTGGTTGGGGCAGCGAAGAGCAGATATAATTCATGAATGCTCATTTCAACTGTAAATAAAATTTCTTTCTCTCCCTCAAACATTATTAAATTCCACAGCCTTTTCTTTTCTCATTCCAATGGAAGCAAGCTTCAAGAACACGCGCGTTCTAGAAACGTGTTATGAAATGAGCACACAGCAGCATTTAGGATTTACGAGATTGTAGGAAAATAAAATCCCGTGACGCGATTTTTTTTTTTGCACAGCCTTTTAATTCTTTTTCTTCCGTGCAAGCCGCGACCAGCGCAATACTGGTTCCTATGTCAAGATTCATGGATGCAGCGTTTGTCAAGATTCATGGATGCAGCGTTTATATTCCTAAGACTGAGTGGAGAAGAAAAATATGTAAGCGAGGTGTGTGTCAGTTGACGGCACTTAAAAAACAAATGGCATTGATAGCACATTCATTGTCAACAGCGCGTGGCCGAACCGTTTTGACGTGAGCCGGTAACCGTTATTTTTTTCCGGTTCAGTTCCGGTTCGGGTTCATCGCGATAACAATATAACGGTTCGGGTTCGGGTTCATCACGATAACAATATAACGGTTCGGGTTCGGGTTCAGTTCCGGAAAAATACCGGTTTGGTTCCGGTTTCCGGTTCGGTTCGGTTCCGGTTCGACACCCTGATATATATATATATATATATATGTATATATATATATATATATTCAAATGTCGTATTAAAATATATTATATTGTTTTGTTAAGCATCAAAAGTAAATAGAAAGTTGTGAACTTAAAAGAACCAAAGCAGTCGCTTGTAACCGCATTACTCGTTCGACGGAAATGCAGGCTGGCGTTCAAACGTTTGTCAATATTCCGGCGTCTTTTTAATTTTTTTTAGCAAATGTTGAATAATACTAATCTCTCGCTCTGGTACTAATATTATATAACTTTCCTCGATACGTGCGGACGAAGCTTTATAATGTTGGTGTTAGAGATATTATCGACGTATAATGAAAAGGCATATTATAATGGATACCGGAGGTTTTAATATTAAATTCATCATTACCTATAATTTTCGCAAAATACTTGACGTAATAACAAGATAAACATTTTCTCGTTGTTTTCTTCTTCATTTCATCTTTTTTTATTTCAAAAAGGAAAACGGCCTACTTTTAAGACACAATTATCTTCGAAAATAAAGGAAACTCGTTTTAACATCACGCCCTGCAGTTTGCAAAATTTTATACCACGCAATTCGTTATCAAATTAGAAGTCCTCGGCGAAATTTACAAGTTGTGCCTTATTTGTAGCGCGTATACCATTCCTTCCAACCAGACTTGTACCATGCGCATTACAAGTAATCAAATTACTTGTAATCAATTACTTTTTGGAGTAATTTTGTAATCAGTTGATTACTTTTATTAGGCAGTAATCACAAGAGTAATTTGATTACTTTTTGAAGTAATAAAAATTACTTCTAAGTCTAACCGTTACTATTTTTCTACGGGACACCTCCCCCCCCCTCGCACACCTTTTCTTTCTGAAATGACAAAAATAATTTTTTTTTACTTTCTTCGAACAGACAAAAAAAAAGATTTTCGCGGATCTGTAGGAAACGAGGTCAACCCCTTTGTATGTATAATTTCTGTGGAATGTCCGTGTTTTTTTTTTCGAGCTGGGACTGGGATCGTGAAGCCCCAGGAAGCCCCAGTGCGTGGCAAAGGCCATTCAGGGCCAGTGTTGGCGGTAACGCGTTACAAGTAACGGCGTTACCGGCAACGCGTTCCTTTTTTGGTAACGTTGTAACGTACTCGTTACTTTTCCAAAGAAGTAACGGGTAACGTACTTACGTTACTTATTTTGAGTAACGTGTAACGAAATTACGTTACGTTACTTTACTTCCTAAAACTTAAAAAAATTAAATTTTAATTTTTTTTTCTTTTTAAGTGCCCAGTCATATGTTCCTTAGTCAAAAAATTACGCTGTCCTCCACTTTTTCTTTGACGTCGGTGCTATTCAGAATTGACGTCACACGCCACCTGCCACTGGGTTTCTCCCGCGGCTCGTTGACCTCGCTACCGCCGTCGCCTCGGCTGGAAGGCCAAAGAGGTCCGGCTTCGGGTGGATTTGGGAGATTCCTGCGTCGAACCCTGCGTTTCGCTTCCCGCTGGGAAAGAGAATGACACCTTCGTGTCATTCCCTTTCCCGTTTTCGGGATTTGAAAAACGGAGGAGGCCTTGAGCGATTGACCGACAGCCAACAGAGCGTGTGAGTGGCTCTCCGGACCCACGTGGACATGGACATATTTTAGCTGTGGCGCTTACGCACATATCAAACGTCGAAACAGCAAATGTTTTAGTTCGTGAATAAAAAGTAACGCAACAGTAATGTGCATTACTTTTTATCAGTAACGGTAACGGTAACGCGTTCCTTTTATTTTGAGGTAACGTAGGTCGGTAACGCGTTACTTTTATTTGCAAGTAACGAGTAACGTATTTAGTTAAGTTTTTTCGGTAACGCCTACAACACTGTTCAGGGCGAAGTATGAGGGAGCAGAATGTAGCTTTGTCAGTCCTTCGCTCAAACTAGCCCCCTCGCACACACACACAGAAATTTAAAAACAAATCCTGCTTATGGTACTTATTTGCAGCCAGTCTTGAGTAGTAACGCGTTACTAGTAACGCGTTACTGTAACTTCGTTACTTTTTCGGTAACTTGTAACTGTAACGAGTTACTTTTTGAAAAATGTAACTTGTAACTGTAACGAGTTACTTTTTTCTAAGGTAACGATGAAAGTAACGACGTTACTTTTGTCGTTACTTTTCAGCTTTTTATGAATAATATATCACTGAACGAGCACTATTTAGCTACATCTTGCACTTTCCAAATCATCTGTTCCGACATTTCGAGTGTGAAATTGGCCTTGCACAAACTTGTGAATACGTTCTTTGTCGCGAGTCACAACCCGAATATAGCCACGTGTAGATTTTATAAAACAATCTTGTTATCTTTATGCACGCGCTTGTAATTTGTGACTGAACACTTACATCTTAGTGTTTTGAAGCACTATCAATGTTGTGGGTTTTTTTTTCTCATTGCAAACGCTTTTTAATCGGGTGAATCAACCGTGAAACAACAATACACGCGGAGGGCACTGTGCATGTTTCGCATTTCGATTTGCGCCACTACTCTGGCGTGGAAACTTTCAAACACTAATTTCGAGAAGCAACTGCTGCTAAGTTACAATATGAAGTAAAAAGAGTACATTTTTCATTTTATACAATAAAACTTTGTGAGGGGCGTTTTCTAGTTTCTCTTAATTTTTTGTGCTGTAGAAAAGTAACTGAAAAGTAACGTCGTTACTTTTTCAAGGTAACTGTTAACGAGTTACTCTTTTGTCGCGGTAACTGTGACGGTAACTTCGCTATTTTTTCTGAAAGTAACTGTAACTGTAACGAATTACTTTTAAAAGTAACTTACCCAAGACTGCTTGCAGCCCATATGAGAACCAGAACCGAAGAATGTCTAAAGCGGATGCAAAATAGAACAAAGCCAGTTCAAATACACGTCAAGATCTCATATTTCCCCTACGTGGTCTTTGTGACAAGCAAGGTTTCGAGGTTAGAGGTAGTTCAATATAATGAGCGCTAAAGATGTAGGTCTTCGCACAATAAAGTAATAAAAAAAGTAACGGTTACCTCTTTAAGTAATGTCCAATTACTTTTTCTGACGAGTAATCAAGTAATTTAATCGAATACTTTTTAGCCAAGAGTAATAGTAATTGTAATCGATTACTTTTTTAGTAACGTGTACAAGACTGCTTCCAACTCCGTGTATCTTGCTGCCACAAAGCCCACAAGAGTTTTGTTAATGTGTACAGAGGTGAAGCTTCAGTATTATTGCTACGCTATACAAACAAAATCTCGCGTATTCAACACGGTCGTCGTTGAAGTGGAGCCTTAGATGTGATGAACCGAGTCATATTTGCAGGAGGCACGGAGGAAGGTAGTCTGTCTTAAAATTGCGTCTGGCGTTTCCACTGTAGATGGGCGATTTGGCAACTTCACTACGACTGCTAAGTTTATTTAATGTGCACCACACAGCTGTAGTGGTTACACCACCGCACGCCGGAACGTCTCTCATTCCCAGGAATGATCTCTGCGTTGCGTCGGAGTGTGTATCGACTGTTTATCTTCCCATTGGTTACGCTGACTACTCCAAGCAACCAGTTGGCCACTTCCACGTGCCATTGCTGTATGAGGGCCTGATCGCGTTTCCCCCAAAATACACCGCCTCCAGATGATTCGGATCGCGATCGTTCCCCAGCCTTTTCTCTTGCCAGATGGAAAACTGGGACGACATAAATGATGTTTTACGGCGGCAAGACACGGGACCTAGTTTCAGATTACGGTGAGGGCGAAACCCTAATGTTTGCTAAGCTCAAACAGTTTGTGAATAATGAATTCCGGTCGCTCGGTACGGTATATGGGCCACTCCTCTTTCCCCTTACACTTCCCGCGTTATTATATATATTTTTTTGTTGTTGTCTTCTTCTATCTGCTTCTGAGATAAATTTAGGCGTTTTGCACGGAGTACACGGGCACTCTCGAAAATGAACCCTTAATTAAAGGGCCACCTTTTTGTTTTCCCTCTCTGTTCGATGCGCTTGAACATGTTGGGAAACTTCGATGTCTCTTCGTACGGTGCGGTTTCATAGAGCAAGGCCGCACGGAAGAGACAGTCGAAACAGTGCTATTTATAGCCCATCCTCGTCGGCTGTAGTGGAAACTCCAGAGTGTATACCGATCTTCTTAAAGGGTGTTGCCGGGAGAGACTGGGTGGGTTGGGGGGGGGGGGGAATTCACAATTTGTGCAGGTGAAACGTGTCGTATGCGTTGTTTGGATTTTTAGATTAGGGGGGGGGGGGTGCCGGCGCGGGGGTCGTCTTCAATATGCCGGTTCTCGCTTTTTTATTTACTTCTTTTTCATCAAAACTCTTAAAGTGCTTGCAATCTCTCGCTCGAACAGTACTATTATACCATATCCGGGTACTTGAAACAAAGTGTCAGAGTCTCGAAGAGGTTTCAGACTTCTTCTATTAAAGGTTTATTTTACGACTGCAAAAAGAATAAGGAAGCTAGGGTTTTTTCAACATCTATTGACGAGTATTTTTTTTATCTTAGATAATATGCTTTCAAACAGAGCGACATTGAGAAAAATAAAATGTTTGCATCGTTCTCTTTGTTTCATTATTCGAACAGTCTGCAAAGATCACTTGAATGCAACGAAACGGTCGAGTGACTGCTATAAAAGGTTCTCTGGCAACAGGATGCGCAAGTCAGTGCTCCAAAAAAAACGTATGAAGGCCGCACGCTAGCTATCGCTTTCTCTGTTCTTCGCATCTCGTGGCCACATGCAGCTACCACTTATTGGAGCTGTTTTGTTAGTTTCTAAAGCTTTAAACTCGGTATCGAACGCATAACTGTGTTAGCAGCTCTGGCCAGAGACCTTTAACACATATCCGTTGTTAGCTAAATATTCTTTAAATTCGCGTCAGTGTCATTTCAAATGAATGGGAAGGCTAAAATCATTATTTTGACCCGAAAATACGATCTATAGAGGGACACTGAGCCCATAAAAGGCCTTGCTCAGTGTTCCTACGAACACGTTAGGTTTCTGCTTCAAATCATTGTTTTAGTGTCGATTCAAAAGTTCCCCAATTGTCATACTTATCAGCTTTTTTAATTTAATTTAATCTATATATACTACATACTTATCCGAGTCCAAAAAGAAATGTACATCATAAAAAAAACTAAAATATTCATTAGGAGCAGCAATACTACACGCACAAAAAAATTATCACCTAGACGATATCAAGTTCATTAGTTACAAAATATTTTCATAATGACGCAACTCTAAAATTTACGACGAATGTTTAGACTATTATACTATCAACAGTAACTGTTTGCAACTTATTCCCTGCAGTATTGCCCTGGCAGTAAAACGAAAATGTAAATCTATCGCTATGTGCGCGAAACACCCGGCTTATTTTTCCGTTGTTAAAACGAGTGTTCGCTCGGGACACTGGAGTTATATAAAATGAGTAATTTATTTGAGTTAAACCATCATGTATCATGTACAAACACTTTTAGCAGCTAAATATGTTTGTTTTAGGTTATCACTCAGTCTCGTCTGGTCAGCTACTCATTTTACAAGGGTGTACAAAACACAGTTATCCGCAAAACAGTTTAATGCCGTCCTCGAGTAGGTACGCATGGATGCAAGCAGGGTTGTTAGCCGGCGTGTACAATTTCGTGTTCTGTTTTGGGGAGGCGTCAACAAAATGTTTAGCAGTTGTGCGCTCTGTGTACAACTCACTCGTCGACAGAAATGCCGCGAGTTTGGGCGAACAAAGGATCTACTTTTATTTTGTTATCTTTTGCGCTTTCTTTCTCCTTTGTTCCAGTTCAAAGGAAAATCGCGGTGGAAAATTTGCTGAACTGAGAAGCCAGAGACTTTGCATTTCGAGCGATTGATTCTTTTCGTGCAGTCAGCGGTCTTTGTGCGGAACGCGCAGAGAAGAAAGATTATGGCGTAAAACGCTCCGAACTAGAAAGAATTTGATCTTGTTTGCTGCCTTGTTTTTTCGCAGATCAATTCACGTCCGCCGGAACGGCGTTTTGTTCGCGAACCTCTTGTTTTTTTATTTGTTCCATCTAAGAACAATCTCCGCGCAAACTTATACGTTCTCGGTTCCTGCGTCTCTGACGCGAATACTCTATAGAGTGTGGACATGGTGACCATCCCCTTCGAGCTCTCAAGACCGTTTCTTCTTGCGTTAAAACTTACTAATACCAAAAATTAAAGAAAAAAATTGAACTTAAGTAAAAGAAGCTTGTGACTTTAAAAGGACGAAATTTGGTTCCCAGTGACGTCTCCATTGCAGGGGACGTCACTCACGGTGCGATGGGGTTCTACAGATAATATCACATACAAAGAACACGGTATAGATACATAAATCTTTTTTTCTCCCTCTCGCAATTTAAGATCAGCCTTTTGTCTGGAGGCCGATTTTTTTACAAGTTTGAAAAATATCTTCTTTTTTTTTTTTTAACCCCGAACTATATGACTCCCTGCTTAAATAAGGTATCTCTGATGCTCGTGTTTATTATAGAAAGGGGTTCAATTATCCGCGTTTTACGTCTTTTTGTTGCAGCATTTTTTTTAGATAAATAAATATTCGGCAGTATTCCTGTCGCCTGTTTTCTGTGGCCGATACAAACTGTGATTTAGTGCCTGAATTCAAAACTCGAGGCCGTGTTACTGAAGACGTGTTTTTGAACATCATGCAAACCCTAAAATCAGGTTGAAAGTAAGTTAAGAGGATTAAGTATGATTGAAGAAAGAGTGAGTAGGCAGAGTAGGCAGATAGAGTGAGTAGGCAAAAAGTTGTGTCGACATTTCTCCAAGGTGGTCTGTCGACAATCGAGATGACAAGTCCAATCGTTCTCAGGAAGTCGAAAGAGCTAGTTAGCTGTTTGACGTCTTTCCACCAGCAAAAGTGCGTAGTCATGTCACTAGACATTAAATACATATTATTCCCTCCATCAACCACTGCTTCTCTCGAGATTAAGGGACTTGGTGGAGGCGAGCTTGGTTCGGTCCCAGTCGCAGTCCGGGATAAATGTAGAATGTTTTCTGAACTTAACGGAATTGTATCTGAACTCCACAGCTGTAGAATTTGAGGGTGCTAAATTTGCTAAAAGGGAGGGGTGTGCATTGATTCGTCGTTGGCACCGGCGTTGTCCAAGGTATATTGGACTCCGTTGGATTCGGCCTTGGGGCAAGCGGTACAATCATTCCCAGCAGGGTCAGTGATGATCAAGAGATACCTTGATGACATTTTGATATGTTCGGCTGAGAATTGGTCACTACCTGAGATCAAAGGTTTCATATTACAAGCAGCGCCTGAGTTGACCTTTAGCAGTGAGGAGCCTGATGAAGGTGTGCTGCAGTATTTGGATCTTACTAGGTTGAACACATTGGACGGGTTGTGCTGGGAATATGGAAAGCTAGCGGCAAAACCTTTGTTGCCTTACAAAACTTGTCATTCAAAATTTGTTAAACGAGGGGTAGTGATATCTCTGCTAGACAACGCTTTAAAAAATCTTGTCAACACAAAGTACATGAATCTGTTATGAGGCAAGTGGCACGCATAAAGGAGGCAGGGTATAAGAGTAACATTGTGGAGGTGGTCGCAAGGTAGTGTGTGGTAGGATTCAGAGGAGAGGTGAGGAAAGAAAGGGAGAAACCAGATAGGGTAGTGTGAATTCCTTTCTTTCATATATTTTCGTACAACTTCTTGGCGGTTGCTGGGAGGTTCAGGGTAAAGGTGGTTTTCACTTCCGACTTTAAGTTGAACAGGCTTACGCCGTTCGCGGGTGGGGCGTGGGGTTATCAAAAACGGCACAGAGAAGCTGCCGTTGATTGCCAGGTTGGTGTAGTATATGATATTCCGATGGCGTGTGTATTCAACTACGTGGGGCAGACGAAAAGGTGCTTGAATAATAGACTGCTTGAACATAAGAGGGCAGTTAAGAACGGGTCTCCAAACTCTGGGATTGCTAAACATGCAAAGGAATGCAATAATTGTTTGCCTGATTGAGGATCTACTGTTGTTTTGAGCAAGGAAAAAATTGTGCAAAAAGGGTCTTGAAAGAGACAATCAGAATCACGACTGTAGGTAATTGTATCAGTCAGCCGTCGATCACACTCTAGTCCAGGGGTCTCAAACACGCGGCCCGCGGGCCGCATGCGGCCCGCGACTCGCTGAGAAGTGGCCCGCAGGCAACCGGCTGCTAGTCTCGGTTTACATATTTCGAGCTCTAGAAATGACATGTGTCATAGTGATCTCATCTCGTCGATTCATTTTCGCTCGGAAAGTAGCTCTGCTGTTTTAACGTATGCACATATTTTATAATTCTTTGTGTAGATTTGCCCTTTGTTTCGCTTTAACTCTTGCCTCCCAGCTTTTTGTAATGAACAACAATTCCGCTACTATACTCTGTTTCAGCTTGTGTTGTACCGCAGGAAAGGCTACAAGCGCGAGCTCCTTGCTCTAGGGCACATCTCGGCGGCACAAGCTCTCGTGCGCCAAGGGCAGCAGCCAACGCTATGAGCTCGCGCTTCTAGCCTTCGCTGCGGTACAACGTAAGGTGAAACGGAGTATAGTCTGTAACCTCGAGCTATTCGTTGAAGAATGGATGTCGGCTGTGCAAACTCTCGCTTAGCAGGAGCAAGTGCCAAAGATAAAGCTATGAGCTCGGGATTCTCACCTCCAAGAAATATCACAATTAAAAGTATTTTTTCAGAGAGTTATAATAAAAATTGTGGGGAATTCAAGAACTTTCAAAAATAATTTTTTTTTTTAAGACGTGTTGAGCTGGGAACGACAGGTTACTTGCTCTCTTGTTCTATTAAAAATGCCAGCACGTTGACGGGGCAGTGTAATTTTAATTTCTGTTATCACATCAGGTCAGGGCGCAAAGTATTCATATAAACAAATCAAATTTAAAGATGTGAGACCGTGAGTTTACGAAAAGCATAGGGCACAAGGTCTCTTCTCAATAAAATCTTCTACCCCCCCCCCCCGTCTTACGTTGGCCCCCGGTCTTTCCGGTGTGGGCTACCTGGCCCCCACACTCAAATGAGTTTGAGACCACTGCTCTAGTCCATTGCAACTCAAGAAGGTAGGGCGAGGGTAAGACGGGCCGGGGAGGAGGAAGCAGACGGAACGCCAAAAGAGAAGGAGGTTTCCCCTCTCTTCTCCAGCGTTCCGTCTGCTTTTCCTCCCCGGCCCGTCTTACCCTCGCCCTACCATCTTGAGTTGCAACGGACTATAGACGAAGCGTCACGGAAGTTTTTGCTGTTGTTATTTCTTTTCCCCTGTGTCGGTTTATCAGTTTCAGTGTGGGGTCTTTGTACGAGATACGGGTTAGGCCTTGGAGTTTGTGTGAAGGTGTTGTGCGTTGGGTCCGAACCTGGGGCTGAGACAATGGGGCTTTGTTTGCAATGCTGTGTACGAACTGAGTTCGCAGGTTGAAATGCGATCACACTAGACGAAGCGACCCGGAAGTTATTTACCATTTTCTTGAACCACCTGAGACTGGGTGGAGAATTGGAAGAACCAAAAGTGGAAGGGACAGGAACAGAAAGACAGAAAACGATTGAGACGACGCCTTCTCTCTTTCTGTTCCTGTCCCTTCCAATTCTTCTAATTTCTCCACCCAGTCTCAGGTGGTTCGAGAAAATGGTAAATCTAAACTCGCCTGCGCGTCTTATCGGAAGTTACTGCTACTGTAATTTTTTCCCCCTTGCGTAGGTTTATTAGTTTCAATGTGGGGCCTTTGTACGAGATGCGGGTTAGGCCTTAGAGTTTGTGTGAAGGTGTTGTGCGTTGAGTTCGACCTTGGGGTTGTGACAATTGAGCTTTGTTTACAATGCTGTGTACGAACTGAGTTCGGTGGTTTGAAATGAGGTCAAGACGAGATGTCCCCTGGCTGAAAGTTTTAGGTGCGTGTGCAGTTTCCGGGAGACGTGTGGGAGAGATGGTATATAAATGACTCTGCCAATAAAATTTAGTAGCTGCGTTTGAGGCGTTTTGTGTTGTTCTTTTTCGTCCGTCTTCTCCGGTTTTTCAAAAATGTGTAAGATTAAGTATTAAAGTTGATAGTCAGGCTAGTTGGTAATCGTTGTACATAATGGAATAAAACAGCGCAAAAGATGCAGAATGGAAGAGACAAACCGGACAGGACAGAGCGCTGACTCGTAACTAAAGCATCTTTACTCAAAGAAAAAGAGAAAGAAAAACACACGTTGCTTCACGCAATCGCACGCGCACCTTTCATCCATGGTAGCTTACGGCATGCGCTAGACCCTCATTGTCAACTTCAGGAATTCCAGCTCGTTGCCAGACAACGCCACTGAAGCTGCGCTCATACAATTTCTTCTCTACTCTGGATGTGGAAGGCCTCAAGCACCTCGCGTGTCACTTTGTCCCTGTGTTGTCCCAAGATGGTGGTGGCAGTAAAAAACGGCTCGCACAGTCACTCATTGGCAGTGAACCGATAGGTCTCCTCCCGCTGTCGCTCCGATGGAGTACCTGTGCTCGCGGAGCCTATCATTCAGGCAACATCCCGTTTGTCCCTCGCGTAGGTGCGGCCGCACGAGTGGAGGATACTGTAGACTACTCCCGTAACACATAAGACGAACGGCCTGACGTGCTTCGATCTTACTACACTTGTTCCTTGCGATTCCCTCTGTCTTCGCACTAACTCTTGGGCAGATCTGGCTCATTTTTTGTGGCGCTGAGAAAACCACTGGGATTCAATATCGGTTTCCAACATTTTTTTTAATTGTGAGAAACCCTGTGTAAGTACGGGATAACAACAGGTCGCTTGCGTTCCACATCCTGTTGTTTGGACTGGCTACCCTTAACTTGCTTCAGCAGTGTGCTTGCCACGTCTGAAAGTAGTATCGTTGGATAGCCAGCTTTCCTCAGCCTGTCAGTCCGCAGCTTGAAGCTGTCCCCCAGAGTGTGAAGGCATGATTTTTGAGCGGTGAGCTCAGACACGATAGAACGATGCCCCTCTTTACAACTTTCGAGTGGTCCGACCTGCAGTCGAGGATGCCTTTCTTGGACCGTGAACGGTAGGTCCAGCAGACACACGAGTCTCCTAGGCACAGAGAAAGGTCCCGGTACTGGAGTACCCCTTCTTTGAGGACCTCAAAGGTCCTAAAAGAAGTCGTGCGAGCCGTTTTTTATTGTCACCACCATCTTGAGACGACACAGGGACAAAGTGACACGCGAGGTGCTGGAGGCTTTCCAAGTCCAGAGTAGAGGAGAAAAGTCTATCGGCGCAGCATCAGTGGCGTTATCTGGCAAGGAGCTGGAATTCCTGAAGTTGACATTGAGGGTCCAGCGCATGCCGTAGTCACCTACTATGGGTGAAAGGTGCGCGGGCGACTGCGTGGAGCAACCTGTGTTTTTGTTTCTCTTTTTCTTTGAGTAAAGAAGCTTTATTTGTGAGTCAGCGCTCTGTCCTGTCCGGTTTGTCTCTTCCTTTTTGTATCTTTTGCGCTGTTTTGTTTCATTATGTACAAAGACTAAGTATATTTTTTATCATATTATTGGCTTCTTTTGGTATTGTCTTTTCCGCTTTCTTTCTTCAATGAAGGTGGCAAAGCTTCTTTTATTTTTCCAGCGTTTACTTTAAAGTTTTGTAATAAATAAGACTAATTCCACTCGCGTATAAAACTATAGTGCTAGTACTCTTATTACCAAGGGGGTGATTTCTAGGAAATGTCTTTTTGCTTCAAGTAGCGCGCACTTGCATCACTGTGAGGCATAGGGTCGGGGGGCATCGCTTTTCCTATATCACTCCGCCGCACAGAAAACGAAAAGTGACGAAGAGAGGGAGTAAAGTGAAGTGAATCGAGGCGAGGTGTTTTCGAAAGATTCAACCCCAGGGTGGAATATTATTGCCTGGATCGTAGAATTTAATAGAATCATATGGTGCCCTTGCAGTTCCCGACGATTGGTGAGCAGAGTAAAGGTACTTGCTCCCGTTTTCGCCAAAAGGATTCGGAAATGGTTAGCTGGTGAAGACGGCACGTACGTGCACGGGCAGTACCATTGAGAGATGATAATAATAATAATAATAATAATAATAATAATAATAATAATAATAATAATAATAATAATAATAATAATAATAATGCATTTTATTTCCCATTCTGGTTGGTACAAAAAGGGAGGACGTCAGGACAAAAAGCTGCGGTTGCAGCTTGGCGAGGTCCTGGCGCCCTAACACACTTTGGCGGGAAAGCAGCATTGTAAACACAACGAAAACAAATACAAAAATGGGCACTAAAACACAACCACAAGTATTCACATTGTTGCACCCAGCTTGAATGCATCAAAATAAATATTTTTAAAGTAGAAACAAGTTTCACCGCAGATACAAAAACTCCAGGCACTGGAGGTAAAAATTATGCTGTCAGTAATATGACTTTCGTCAACATTCAATTTGATGTCCCATAGATGCTGATATCATTGGCTTCGAGTTTATTAAGTAAAGATGGTAATGCATATTTTAATGATGTAAAGCAGTAATTCGTACAGGGTATTGAAACGCTCCAAATTTCGCCGTGACGTGTGACATATTTATGGTCTAGTTTTGCTAAGCCTGACAGTGCGAAAAGGAAAAAAAAATTATTATGTTTTAATGCCGTATTATACATCACCAGCAGGCAAAATTTTGTACAAGTGGTCAATAGGAATGACGTTATGTTTAAGAAAGAGCTCCCGAGAAGTGTGCAAGAATTTGCGACAATTCGCGACAATTGCGACGATTCGCGACATTTGCGACAATTCGAAGATCCCTCTTTTGGGTTAGTAGTAGTTTTGTTAGATTTTGCATCGTTGTTTGGCCCCAAACTAAATGGCAATACACGTAGCGAGTGTAAATCAAAGAATAATATAAAAGTAATTTAACACTTGTTGGAAAGACATCACGATTCTTACAAAGGAGACCAAAAGATTTGTGAACTTTTTGATGTATATAATCAACATGCTCATTCCATGACAACGATTCAGTGAAATAAACGCCCAATATTTTTACCGACTTTACCACTTGAAGTGTTGAAAAGCCTAAAGTTATTTGACGCAAATTATGTGCTTGTCTATTTCGTAGTCGAAATAACACACATTTAGTTTTATCCGCGTTTATTTTTAGCCTGTTTACTTTCGTCCACAAATCGATGCTTGAAAGGAATTTTATTGCCGTGCTGTCTATTTTATCCGCTGTGTGCCCCTTAATAAAAATAGTTGTGTCGTCAGGATAAGAAACAAGGTTTGCCTGTTGTACACTATTTTCAATATCATTAATAAAAATAATAAATAAGAGTGGCCCGAGCACACTACCCTGAGGTACTCCGGTTTCAATTTTTTGAGTGGTTGAAATACAATTGTTAATGGTAACGAACTGTGTACGGTACTGCAGGTAAGATCTAAATAGGTTCAGAGCAGTTCCACGAATACCATAGCGCTCTAACTTTTCCAGCAATATTGTGTGAGTAATTAAGTCAAACGCTTTCGAAAAATCGATATATATATACCCAAAACAAGTTCCTTGTTTTCAAAGCTTTCAATGATCTGCTGTTTTTGTACTAAGAGCGCTGATTCCGTTGACCGGTACTAACGAAACCCATGCTGACTATTAGAAATAACAGAATGTCTTTCTAGGATGATGAATGATTGATGGTCTACAGCTTTGGCGCGGAACTCTCTGCTGGTGAACTTAAATATGCCCGCGCTGTATCGGCATAACCGCAGAAAGACGGTATTTTGGAATCCCCATCGGCACGGATTACTGGGTGATCTTGGCATGGGGGTGGCCAGGTGGAGGACGGCAGCTCGGGACCGACTTTTCTGGACAGCTCGCGCGTTGTGCGAAGCCCGGGCGGCCGGGCTCATTCTTCATGGCGCCTGCTTTGTCTGACTTGCGGGCGGCCGCCGGAGAGCCCGCTAGGGGCTCCAATCTTTCTGCCCGCCGCTGAAAAATGGCCATTGAGGAGCGGGCGGCACGAACGGCGTTTGGTTGATCGGGCCCCGAACCCAGTCCGCCTGGTCAGCGAAGAGGACCTCGCTCGCGAGGCCATCCTCCCTTCCCAACCTACTACAGCCTTCCCCGCACTTTGTGGTGCTGTTCGATTCTTCGAGGCGGCGGGCGGTGTTGTTTTTTCTCTGTTCTTTGCTTTCCGGTTTTGTTCGGTGGTTCTCCCGCTCCTCGTAGTTCTCGGAGAAAGAAAGAAGAAAAGAAAGCCGCCCTTAAACGTCGGAGAATTTTTCTCGAGATTGCTTCCTTCCCGCTGCCCGATTCCTCTCGTGTCTTCTGCTATCAAATTGTATTCTGGTCTTCCACTTTCGGCCTATATTACATTCTGCTTGTAATGATTCCGTCTCCCGCGCGGCGCGCTTGCCAGCAGCCTGAAAATCGGTCTGCGGTGGTCGCAACTTCTGACAGCTCAGCGGCAGCATCCGCGTCCACAATTTCTTACATCCGCAGATTTGGCAGACAAGGCGACAGGGGCGAATCTTGTTCGGCTCGCCGCCTCATATTGCTATGATGGCTTCTAATTTTTTTCGCGTTTTTTCTTTTTAAAACAAAACTAAATTTCGCGGCCAGCGGTATTTGTTGAGAGTGGTTCTATTTCTTGAGACTTTGGGTGCTCCGGGAGGCTGTTATGGATAGGAGTGGCACAGCTGCCGACGGCCCTTGTTCCCTTTCAAAGGCTTCGACGAGGGCTGACTCGTCATATCTTGATGGAACTATTTGTTGTTCTTTTGTTGCTGATTGTGGCCGAAAGGTAAACGATAAAAGGGATGGGAGTGGGGAAGGATTCTGAGGCGTTAAAGTTTTGCCATGTCGATTCCAATCATCAGGATAGGAACAAGTACTGCCTATTATTTGTTTTATTAAGGTGCAGCAGCGGAGGTGCGCTTCCATAACGTAAACAACAAGCGAATTCTCTCAGCCCGTGTCAGAGAGCCATAGTGTGGACGCCGCTAACATTACTAGTTAAAAGCTCACTTCGTGCTTTTTACAAAGAGCAAAATCTACGGCTCCAATTAGCACGACGCTGCAGCTAATAAAATGGGAATGGGAGCACATAACAGAAGAACTACACTGGAAGACGTCGTGTTCCTTCCGCCAATTGCGCTTCGTTATGACTGTTGGTGGTCGTTACTTGTATACACTAAAACCTTTTTTACACGCAAATGTGTAAAAGAGTTTTAGATGCGGAGCATCTCTTGCTCGGGTCTATGTCCCGCGGCGTCGGCGTCGTCCGCACTCACACTACGCATGCGCAACTCTCCTCCTTCCCTCTCCCCAACAGCTGCGCGTTACTCTCTCCGCTCTCTCTCTCTACCAGCTGCGTGCACTTCGCGTGCGTTCGCTTCTACTCACACCGCGCGCGCATGCGCAACTCTCCTCCTCTAGTCTCCCCTCCTTCAAGTGTGAATATAAGCAGCGGTAGCGCGCTGCGCGCGTTCCCCGGAGGAGTGAAAGGAGGATAGTTTTGGGCGCGCGGGTCGCAGTGCCACGCCAGGGCTTTCCAGTGGGGTGGGCTTTCCCCGCAACTCTGCGGCTGTCGGCTGCTAGCGTTTCTCGGCCGCTCGCGTCCGCCGCAGCCCAAATCCGGCCGGCCAAAAGAAATCAGTCAAGAAGGGAATAAATTAATTACGATCCGCGATGCTCCGCATCACCCCATGGCTCCCCTCGGGAAGATGGTGTAATTTTTTCCCGAGACTTGCATTCATGGCTACACCCGCTCAGCACCGTCGTTTCGAGTAAACAGACTTTATAATTGTAAAGTAGGGGGAGGCACTCACTTGATTGAATGACGTTTTAGCGAACGCCCACGTTACACCGAATGACACTTTATCGAATAGTCGGACACCGCGAAGCGCCTTTTCCGGTGGGCCAAATGGGTTCACATTTTTGTAATGAGCCGCCGCAGACTGTCGCCGCGAAGCGGCGTAAGCGCAACGCGGCGGATGGGTTAACGCGCGCCCCCGTTATTTCCTAAAACGTCGATTCGCTCAAATGTCGCTGTTCGCTAAAACGTCATTCGCCCATGTGATATGGACCCGTAAAGTAGGATGCTGTTGCATAAAACACCCTTCATTTGTCGAAGGGTGTTCAAAGTGCGTGTGAAAAAGGATGATGTGGTGGAGTGCGGCTTAGCGACAATATACCAGCTTCAAGGAGTTAGCAAAGTTTGTTTTAGCGATTGCGTTGAATCGTTGTTGCCTTCACCATATAGGAGCGAGAACGAAAGAAAGGACGAGGCAGTTACTACTCAAAACTTACTAAAAAACACGCTTACTTTTGTAGGATTCTTTCTCACTCCCGGCTGTCCGTCTCCGCATGAACCGCACTACGCAACTCTCGGCGCAACTGTTCATTAGGGAGTTTTCGTAGACCGCGTTTTTCCTTCCGCTAAGCCCTCCGCAACGAAGAAGCCGCTACCGCGCCTGCGCGCCGATAGCCTTGGCTGCAGAAACCCGGATCTCGTAGCGGGTTGCGGAGAGCGTTGCGCGACAGCGGAAACGATCTGCGAAAACTCCCTATTCACATCTTACGTCCGTGCGGGGGATGCTGCATCAATCGCCGTGCTGCGGCCGGCGTTCGCCTGCCCCGATGTCGTCGCCGCTGGGCTGGTCCGGAGGGCCGCTGGTCGTGGTCCGCGCCGCCGATGCCCACGCGGGCGGCCATGTTCTACCGTGGCCCCGTTGATCCGTCCGTCGGGAAAGACAGCGTTCGGTGGTCCACGTGGTCGCTAACCAGGTCCGGGACGTCGGGGGGAGCCGGGCCCCAGGGAGCGGCCGGCAGCGCCAGCGTCAGCTAGTCCTCGTTTTCGTCCTAGCAGCTTCGCTCAGCTTTCAGGAATCTTTCGAATCTTGCCCCTGTCCGCGCTTCTTGTTGACTCGCCTTTGTCAGCAGCGCCACCGTTGCCACTGGGGCATCCACTTCGGGGGAGCCCTTCACCTTGCTCCCAAGGCCGTGTGACGTGGCACTGTAGGGTGGCGATAGGCTTTTCACGGTGGGGGGAGCGGAAGATGCAGTGCGGAAGCGCATGAAAGTTTTGGGGAGGCATGGGCTTTCGATTCGTTGACTGGAACAATTAAGACTAAAAGACCAAATATTCAGGGACGATGACTTGGTAAAGCCCTAGTCGCCCCCGGCAATATCGACTGCGGGCACCATGTCGCTTGGAGAGTTTTCAATAGATATCACCAGCTCAGTTTACTTCAATATTTTACGAGGTATCTACAACTCTGGTTAATCTAGCATTTCACATGCAAAATATTCAGGCATATTTACATTCTGCCATGTTAGATAAGCACGTTCACGCTCGTCGTGACCCAACGTTCGGTGAAGGCGAATTCGTCTGTTACGATGGGAAGCAATGGGAAGCATCAGAAGCGTGACGTTAGTAATGCGTCACTTATCATCTGCTCCTTAAGTAGTCCCCTGCACCACGGAAAACCGGAGCACGTCAGCGATCACGGAAATGTAGTGACGGTTCTCCCTTACCTTTGCTGAATACGCCTGGATGAACTGCACGGTGACTAACTTATCCGGGTCACTTTTCTTCACCTGCTTGAAGGAAGCCGATGCTTGGGACATCATGTGTGCAGCGCTTTTGGAGTGGCGTTGTTGTCCGCCTTTCTTTTGAAGAACTTTCTTTCAGTTTCGATAGCCCTCTGTCAAAATACAGCACTTCCACTGTTCTGTCCGTTACTAGTATAGAAAACATCTGACAGGAGAAACAAAAAGCAGAGTTCGAAGACACAATTTACTCCCACCACAAAAAACGTGGTGTACCAGACGGACTTGAAGATCCTTGAATTACTGCCATAGTTGGTCGCAGGAAGACACCAGCACAGGCTGTACTGGCAATGGCTGTCCGATCTACATCCGGTGGTACTTCTGTCGTCATTTCAGAAGGCCAGGCTTTGTGTTCTTCGCACCGTAAGGTGACAATCGGTCTGCTGTCATCACTATCATGAAGACTCACATTGATGTTCTTCGGCGTTTGCACACGCCATCCGATCTCCATCAAGCGAACGCTTGGGAGGTTCAGAAACGGAGGCGTTTTCTGAAACTTTCCACTTCGTGGCTGTTTGTTGGAAAAAGTCACAAATCGCGTGATTGGATGCCATAGCACATCCGGGGGAATTCTTTGAGTATTCCTCAATGTTCTTGGCACCGAGTGGCCATAGCCCCGCGGTATAGCTCGGATGGGTTCAGTCACCAATACCGGACAGCAGAAGGAAATTGATGAGTATCAGAGAACACGAGCCATTTCACAAAATTGCTTCTTTCAAGCAGTCCACGTTTTTCAGATTTCTAGGGCGTGGTGAGGGTTTAGGGAGATCACATAAACGAACGAAAAGACATGACTCCGAACTGGCAGCATTTATTCGCCAGTTGGAAGTCATGTCAATGGCTTCCAACTGTTTGTGTGTGTTCTATTCGCATCGGAATTGTTCGTTGTTTGATTTTTTCCCCATGTTTGCCTAAATATATCCCGACTATCGTATCGCTCAGATACCTTATGTATTTTTTAAAATAATAGCCATTTACAAGTACAATACTATCTGAAAGGTATATATGATAATTATTAAATTATTTCATGAGATACAAGCCTCCAAAATTTGCCATTTGTCGTTCGAGTAGGCATGTTTGGCAATTTTTAGAAAACGAACTATAATAAAAATAAATATATTTATTATATATTACAAGCAAGCTTTACCCATAGTTTGTTCCTAAAAAGTATTAGAGTTCTCCTATTTTTTCGTTTTAGTTATTCACTTTCAAACGTGCCACCTCCATCAGTGGGCGTTAATAAAACTGTCCACCTCTTCATGCCTCACGATTTTTCCTGTCCCCAAAATGTTTTTCTGGTCAAAACCAAGTTTGGATTCGTTTATACCAGACACTAGACAATAGCATATAAAAACATCAGTCGATTTAAAAATGTCGACCAGCCGTGCACGCTTTGGTCGATCTTACCTGAAATCATCCTATACTAGATTTTTCAGGCTTTGCAAATCTTTCTCGAACAAGTGGTGAAAGCTACACTAATGCAGTTTGTGCAGGTGAGTTCTAAGGCCAAGGGGGCATTATAAAAGGCGATAATTTCATGAAAAGATGAATTATTAACAAAAATTGTTAATTAATGGTTTACTTATCAAAATGAAAATGATTAATTAAAAAAAAAACTGCTGAGAGTCGTCAAGAACCTTTAAATCAGCAAATCTTAGAAAAAGACATGCCGAGCATGGGGAGCATGTGGCGCGCTAAATATAACACTTGTGCTGTTGGCGCAAGTCTGGCTGTGCAAAAACGCAGATCAGAACAGAGAAAAAATTCGCTGGAGCGCGCCGAAGTTGGATGCATTTTTGGTGCCCAGAAAAACGAAGCATGTTTCTATATAATTTACTGAGTGTGGCTTTCAATGACGTTCAGCAGGTGTCTAACTAAAATCCGACGTTTATTTTCACTAATTGAAGAGTTAATTCACACATTTTAGTTAATATACTGATGGTGAAAATTAGCCATCTATATTATGCGATATAATTCACCTACACAAACCTTATTAGTCTAACTTTCACGGTTTTCTTTAGGAACATTTGTGAAGCCTAAAAACAAACTGCGCATGTTCCCTCGATGCCTTTTAATTTATTTTTACCAATAAACTCTATTTTTGATAATGTAATAGGTATTTTAACATGATAGATGGAAATTAAATTTTATCATTCGCAGGGTTGACGATATTGATTCTTAATTACAAAAACATTCCAAAATGTATTCTTCTTTGATTTTTTTTTCTGTTATTTTTCCAGTCACTCGAATTAGGCACTCTTCCCAATGGTTCGACCATAGATAAAGTGGTTCCGTTGCATAAATTAGGAGACAGCCATGACGCATTCAATTACCGTCCCAGTTCTGTAGCAAGTATTCCATGTAAAACCCTTTAAGATATAATTTACACACACTCAATTTTTACGTCGGCTCAGCTTGGCTTCAGAAGAGCATTTTCCTATGAGATTCAACTTGCGTTATACTACGAAAGCTGTGTCGTCTGTTTCGTCCTCTTGTGTGTTTCTTTCGTTTTAAGTCAATGTAGATCACCAACACGCTCAAGTCTTTAATTGACCTTAATCGTTTCCTCAATTTTGTCTCTCAGACTGACTGTGTTTTCTTTTGTATTTCTTAAAGGCATTCCATAAAGTATTACACACTCTGCTAATGCTTAAGCTTAGCCCCTTAACCACTGACTCTTCTGTGTCGTCGTGTCCGTCCGTGTTTATTCTTTCAGTAACGTGTCACTCAGAGAGTTTCCTTTTCAACTAATCGTTTACAGTTGGTCACTGTTAATAATAGAAATTCGCCTTTAGCCTCTGTGAATTCTGGTGCACTGCAAGGTTTATTAATTGAATCATTATTATTTCTTATTTATAATAACGATCTAGTAGCTAAAATTTCATCTCGAATCTGCATGTTTGCTGATGACTGCGCTCTGTACCGTAGTATAACTGACCAACCTGATATTTTGCAACTTTAATCGGACTTAAATTGCAAGCCCATTGGTGTGGTACTTCGCTGATGGAAATAGATACAAATAAATGTAAGTTGATCAGGGGTGTTGCTCTAGCACTGCGTTCACTACATACAATATTAAGTACAAAATTCTGGAGTTTCTTTTAGCTTACAAATACCTCAGCGTCTCTATAGCGCTTAATCTCTCGTGGAACACCTATGTGGAGTATGAGGCAATACAAACCGCATGCTTGGCTGCCTAACACGAGTTTTGTTTTTCAAGCTTTTTCTTACTAAAATTAATCTTGTATAAATGTCTAGTCCCTTCAAAATTGAACTACATGTCATCATTATAGAATCTCGGTTATTACAGTAGCGAAATATCGTTAGGGGAGAAATTAAAGAGTCTATAAACAGAACTTACACAGAGAAGACGTGGAGTTCGTTGAAGGGTTTCTTTCGCCCGAGTACATCGTTGCCTTTTTCCCTTGTTTTTCATGGCTTATAGACCCTTTTAAAAAGTCTGCCCTCTGTTGGAAGCAGTAGAATCCCTAAACCATGGCGGCCACAAAGCCGTAAAAGCGCAGTCTCACGGTTCACTTTCTGCGTTTGGTTGGATTAGAAGACGATAACAAACCCATTCAAAGAGCGACGAACGCAGTCAGAGGCGCTTTTGGTATTATTCGATGATCTCGTCATCGTCTTTCACTATCTACACTCCGACGTATGTAATGAATTGCAGGTTCTGCGGCGTCAGTTGTTCCGCCATTGTGCAGTGGCTCCGACTAGAGTCACTGAATGTTCCCAGAGTACCGAATTCCATTCAGTCTACTTACCGGAAGTCAATCCCGCAGAACCCAGTTCTGATTGACTGGTTTAGCCCGCGGCGGAAGTTATCAGTTGACCATTTTGGAGCCGGGCCCAGAACAACAAGAAACGTATATAAAACGTTTCCGCGTTACCACGGCTACCGCGGGTACGCACCGAATGGAAGGTGCGTTGATTTTCTCTAGATTTTTCTGTATCAAGTAGCCGCTAATCTGGTTCGCCAAATAAGGTTTCCGTCTCGTTTGCTCGCTCCGGTTGCGCTGGTGCTGCATTTCAAACTCTACGCCTCAGGCGCTAAGCCTGACACTCGACTTCGATGTGTTTCGAGGCGAGAGAAAGAGACGAGACAGCGAGGAGCAAGTCACGCACCGGTCAGAACGAAGGAAAGCACTTTAATAAAAACAAACCAATAAACAAACCAATGCCGCCACAGACCAGGAAAGTGGATTGAAGAGCTCGCCGAGAACGAACGCATCACTGTACGCGCCTCGCTTCGACCGCACATGGCAGCGCCATTTCGGAGACGGGTTGGAGCTAGTTGGAGCGCGACTGCTACGACTCGCTTCTAAAACGAAGCTTGGGAGTTTCGGTACCCTGGGAACATTCAGTGACTCTAACAATTCTAACACATTTTAACAATTGTAACAATTGTCTCGTGACTTTCCAAAGGCGTCTGTTAGACTTCATACTCTTTATCTTCCATTTGATTAGAAGGCGCCTCTTCTCAAAAGCTATTTCACAAACATGCCGCTTGCTGTGAGCAGTAAGCCTTCTGGTCATTCACTGAGGAACTCCAGTGGGCATTGAAGTTGGATGGGTCGGTTGATAACCTTATGATACGGCAATGTTGTCTTACGAGACCTCATTTTTCCTTCTTGTGCTGTAATACGCCCCATTTTCTAGCTCTGGCGGGGAAGCAAGAATTCGTGCTCTAACACAAAATCTCATTCTTTGAAGTCACGCGAGGAAACTGGGGAGAATATATAGTAATCAAATCGTAATTAGTTAAGATATCCTCTCCTCCATGTCTTGCAAAATTGATCGGTTACTTTTTCGCAGTGTTTCCACCGCCTTTGCAAGTTAACAGATCTAGAATTTCCAGCGTCGGGATGTACGCTATGAGGCAGCGTGGACATTTGCTTTCCTGTGAGAAAGTCGGCTGGAGTGAAGGGCGACATAGGAAGGTGCAAGGTCTGGGGTTGATTACAGTTTCGTCCGAGTACTTCGTTGTACCCTTGTTTTTCGCGGCTCAATATCAGACTTCCTTGTTTTTCCTCTTCATATGACGGGAAAGCACATTTTTTAAGTATGTATTTAACAACTCTTATCACTACACTGGAATATCCAAAACTGAGCAGCTGGCTTCATCCTGTCTAATTGACAGGCAAATGTAACTAACATGAAAGCAAACTTAGCATTACTTGATTTCTCTTTCGTCCGTAAAAGTGCTCGTTTGTGTTTATTTCACAAGCTTTATTATCATAACCCATTCCGTCTCCAGGAACTCATTTTTGAGCCATCTCATCTCTCAGCTCGTCTCGATCACATTTATAAGGTTGGCATACCAAGCATTACTACCCACACATTCAACATCTTATTCATACCTCGAACATCACGTGACTGGAGCAACCTTCCCGCTTCAGTTGAAACAATTAGTGGCGCTGTTTTTATTAAACAATCTCTTGCTAACAGCACCCTCAGTTGATTTCATTGCCATCTTTTTTGTGTCTTCACTCCCTCTCTAATGTACTTTTTTACCTTGAGGATAAAGAAATGAATATATTATGGTAAAGAAATGTAGCGTTGTATGCATTTGAATAAACCACAGTTTACAAAATCTTGCAAGTACAGAATACATTTTCTCACAGACACTTTTTTTTTGTCTTTTCTACGTATTTTGGTTTCAAGAAGATAATGAAGGGATGTTTTGTGATGTTTTGTCAGTACTAAAGTTTGATTCTTGTTATACGCTCGCTTTGAAGGCCATATTATAGAGGAGTTGACAAAATACTCTCACCCGGAGATTGTTACCTCTGATATGTAGGTATTTCTTTAATGCTCGTTCTATGTAGCTTTAACTGTATTAAAAACAATCATGACAACCAATTTGTTTTTTTTTCTTATAAAGCATGAAATTGCATTTTTTAGGTGGTTCAACCTTTAATAGAGGTAGTATAAACAAAGGAATACCGTTTATGTCAATATTGTTTCACTAGGTCGTTGCAGTACCTCGCTCTACATAAAAACGGGCACGAATAAAACATCACTTGTTTCAAATATATTAAACATTTTAATAAACATTTCTCATCAAGCGCAATCATTCTTATTTCAAGACTGTCTTAAAAAGGTTGCAGTTCTGTCCCTTTAGTAGGTAGAAAAAGAAAACAAAAAGAAAGGTCAAACATATGTTACCCCCCATACGCAAGCCTAGTGTCCGTATATAGTGTCCGTGTATGCTGCTTCAATGGTTCATACCTTAAAAACTAAAAATTAGTCGAACCTTTCGTTTGCGTCCTCTTTAATTTCAGAAATGCCCCAAAACATTTTTTGTCGGGAAGAGAATTACAATTTCGCCCTTTTTTGCCTTCATGGCTTGAAATGAAATCACCCGTCTTACTAACAATTAAGAGAAATAATCTTTTTATTTTTACTTGCGAGTAACATAACGTAGAGTTCTGAAACCTTTGCAAACCGTCCCAACCGCTAGACCCACAACCAGGTCAGATCAGAGCTTTTGGAAATGTGTAAAAAAACATCGCAATAAAAAAAAAATTTGGGGGAGGGGGGGGGGGGCTGACATTTGGTAGACGAGGCGCAATGGTTTCCGAGGACGGCCTGCAAAGTCGGCAAACCTCTCTTCGCTCCTCTGGTGCGTTCCCTGCCGAAGCCGCATGTAAGTATTGCTGTCTTTGAGGGCGTCTCTCTACCGTTCTATGCATGACAGCTTGGGCGGAGAGCTCTAGAGCATCGAGCATACAACGAGTGAAGAACGAGGAGCTGCTGTTCGAAGAGTTCTTGAGAACTCTCCCCGGCGCGGAGCCGTAAGCAAATGGTAAGACTAAGGCGTTTTCACTGCGCGAGAGGAACGAAGATGAAAGGAGCCGTGCGCACATGGCCCGGCAAACCCGAGAAGCCCCTCATTTCTTCAACGCGAGAAGAGCGATGGCGGGTGGCGGCGCCTTTTAACACGGACGAGACGGAGAAGGTGGTCTCAGTTCACTTCTTCGGAATTCTGCTCTGATTTCTCGTCACGTTGAGCTCCTCTGTGGATAAATCTTTATTTCTTTAGTGCTTTTTTTTCTTCTTTGCAATATTGGATTTGCGAGAAGAGCTAGCGAAGCATCTTCGCTTCGAGTTTTCTTTCTGTTTTGATATTTTTACTTGTATATTAATTTTTGATTGGGACCGAATGAGAATTTCGGAGTGGTTTGCGGCGAATTATACGCCAAAGAGCGAAGACTCAATTTCGCCGCAAATGGAGATAGCCCCCGCCGTGCCTAATCACGGCGCGGGTTCGGCACACCCAAGACAGCGGGGCATCAGAAGCTGTCGGAAAAAAGAGCAGCCATGCTTGATCGTCCGCGTTCCTATTTGCATAGACTGGAGCAGCGCCGAGTCGCCTATGGGCACGAAAGTGGGATGGGATCTTATTGGTTGCAGCGACCGCGCTAATTGAGGGCCGCTGTAACGAGGCGGTGCGTCGCAGTGCGCCACCGTGCCCTGGCTTCGGCTGACTGACATGTCGTGTTGGCAGGTGTCACGGAGACGAGTAGGCCACGTGAGGTCCTGGCCCCGACGTCGGGTCGACGAGCTTCAGTTGCACCCCGCGCTGCAGTCTAGCGTGAACCTGTCGACAAAGCTCCCGGTCTGAGCGACCGACCCTGGAGGAGCTGGGGCACATCTCTAACGAGCGTCCAAGTTTCTCCGGTGGCTCTCATTAGGAGGACACGACTGGCCAGGACACGCGAAGGGCCGCCTCTGGCCCCGACGGGGCCGTTTATTGTCATCTCCGGGAATGCTGCGGACAGACCTACGCGGTCTCGAGAGAGCTTCGTCAGCGACCGAAGACGCGCCGCGAGTCGCACCAACCTCACAAAATCCGGCCCTATTGTTATGCAGTCGGGCCGCTGGAGGCGAAATTGGCTTCTGCCGACTGAAAAGAACAAAGTGGAACCATTAGCAGTGAAATTGGTTCTGTCAGGCGCTCTCGATCTGAGAGTGGAGGAGCAGTCGTCGCCGAAGCGTGTGCATGTAGCATCCCCTCCGCAGGCGTTGCTGACATCGCGGTTCCGTCGCCTCGAGTGAAGGGACAGTGGCGAGTCCAGTGGCGGCGGTCTGGCTGGCGTCGTTGCATGTCTGAGTAGGCACCCGCGGGCCACCGGCTCTATCGGGCCTCAGACGGGGCCCTGAAGAATGGGCGGGCAGCGCCGCTGGGGCCGGGAAAAGATTTTCCTTATCCCCGCTCTCCAGAGAAGGAAACACTGATCCCTGGCCACCTTAGCCAGCAGGGGGCCGCGGCTATCGGACAGATATTGAACCGCGGTTTCCTCCGGGAGCCTCCTACCAAGGGACGTGCGCAGCGGGCAAAACAACGTGGAAGGGACTGCACAGGGCCAGTCGGATCCTTCGATTGGGTTCTCACCAAACTCTGAAGTTGGCACTGTCGTGAGTAAAAAAAATTAAAGATAAAGAGAGTCCAAAAAAAGAAACCGCTTAGTTCGAGTCAGCGCTCGCGAGCACTCGGTGTCGCTTGCTTTGTGTAGACTCAACTCTATCGATTTGAGAACTCTTTTCGGTAGCGTCGAGCTGGAATTTACAAAGAGAGAGAGAGAGAGAGAGAGAGAGAGAGAGGGTGGGTCAGAAGAGGAAGAACAGAGAGGTTAACCTAGGTTAGCAGTCCTGGTTGGCTACTCTGTTTTGGGAAGGGGTTGTGGGGAATTAAAAGAGAATGGAAAGGACAGGAGAATATAAAACATTAAGCACATCTAAAAAAATAGCAACACGAGAGCACAAATGATCAAACACATTACAAATGAAGTGCGTGTGTCCCTTAGAGGCAGAAGTTCAGCCGCGTTTCCTTTAGGAAACGCAGAAAAGCTTTTGTGGCCCTCGCTGCATTCTGAAAGCTGTCCCAGGTGCCGAGCACTTTCATGATAGAAAACGGCCCGCTGTCAAGTTGTAACAACGCACTCTTGAGGTCTTCTTTTTCCGCGTCGTAGATTTGACAGTCGCACAATATGTGAGAAATGGTTTCATCACATTTACACGCTGGACGCTCCGATGTTCTGGCTTGACCGATGCGCTGAAGGAAGGACTGTGTATTAGCGACACCGAGCCGGAGGCGATGTAGGATGGCCTCTGTCCTCCGGGGAAGATCACGTGGAAGTTGAAAGTCGAGATTTGGGTCCAACGCGTAGAGGGGAAGCTTAATGGTAGGAGCCATCGTTCCACGGCCTTCTTTCTCCTTGCGCTGGCGACATGACGATTGATAAGGCATGTAATGTCATACCGACAATACAGAACTGTAATAGTTGCATGTAGAAATTGGGCTGACTTCGTACCTGCGTCTGCAGCCTCGTTTCCAGGTAAACGACAATGACCTGGTATCCACTGAAACTGGATAGCGTGTTCTAGATCCAAACACTACATAAGAAGGGTCATTATTTTGAAAACCATTTGGTCATATTGGCCGCGTCGCAAAAATGCTGATATTGCTTGGAGGGCCGGCTTGGAGTCAGAAAATATTGTCCAGGAGTGGGACGATTTT
>JAZHYW010008329.1:0-16106 GCA_037355805.1 Ixodes ricinus
TCCTTCAGCCAGCTCACCGTACTGCCCCCTGGGAGAGACTGCCAGTCGCTTGCGACTGGTCCCTTGCAAAATTTAATAAACACACTGTTGCTCCGGCAGTCATCCTTCAAGAAT
This sequence comes from Ixodes ricinus, assembly GCA_037355805.1. Lineage (NCBI taxonomy): Eukaryota > Metazoa > Arthropoda > Arachnida > Ixodida > Ixodidae > Ixodes > Ixodes ricinus. Next base: position 115 of record JAZHYW010008329.1, read on the forward strand.
TTCAAGAATTACAGGCAAAATATACTGATTATCTCCAGTTTTATACGGATGGCGCTAAGGCTCTGTCATTTGTTGGATGTGCCATGCACTCGGAGAATATTTCTAGGGTTAAACGCATTAATTCAATTGCCAGTATCTTTACAGCAGAACTGCATGCAGTCTTGTTAGCAATTGATCACATTAGACATAAGAGAATAGAAAGGTCGATTATATTTGTAGACTCTCAAAGTGTAATCATTGCAATTATCTCCCTGAAAGACACCAGGAATACCCTCGTACAGCTTGTGCGTGCAAAGATTAATACAACATTGCAGAACGGATACCATATTACATTTTGTTGGGTCCCAAGTCACGTGGGTATTTTAGGCAATGAGAAAGCTGATAGGCTCGCGTCATCCTCCAGGAATCTTCGGGAGTTAGCTGCCTCGATACCCTACCAGGACATCAAACCAGTCGTGAGGGCGTTAATTTTCGATAGGTGGCAGAAAGAATGGGACAGAGAAGTAGATAATAAGCTTCACGTCACCAAGCCCATTCTTGGATTGTGGGAGAGTACCTCTTTCAAGAATCGGTTCCACGAGGTGCTATTCTGTCGTCTCCGCATAGGCCATTCATACATCACCCACAAACACCTGCTCTGTGGCGAAGATCCACCGCGCTGTGCACACTGCGGAGCTGTTATGTCCATCATACACATTTTAGGGGTTTGCTCTGGTCTTGAGGACAAACGACGGCATTATTTTCCTGAGTTTTTCAGATACCATATACCCTTTCACCCTTCTTTGTTACTGGGAGATAACCCTCTCATCTCATCTGATCGTGTACATAGTTTTATTTCTAGCACTGGCCTTTTACACCAGATCTAATGTCACACATACCTGTCAAATCATGACATTCTAAAAGAATACAATATATAACCTTGTTTGGCGCACTTTGGCCTAAGTTGCATCTTGCGCCATAAAACCCTCAATTATCATCATCATCTAAAGAGTTCGTCCAGGAGACTGGGGTGCCTCAAGGGGAGTCCTAAGCGTTACTCTCTTTTTGGTAAAGATGAACTCAATAGCCCGTTCCCTATCTTCCTCTGTGCAATATTCACTCTATGTCGATGAGCTTCAAATCTCTGTTTCATCGTGCAATCTTTCTATTTGCGAACGAAGGCTTCAAGTTGCTATCAACAATCTCCTAAGGTGGGCGGATGAAAACGGCTTTTGTTTCTCTCCGGAAAAGACGGTTACTGTCTGTTACTCCCGTTTAAGGGGAGTCCCTGTGGATCCTTCTCTATATATGGGCCAGATCCCTATCCCGGTGAAGGTAGACCACAAGTTTCTGGGTCTCACTTTCGACCGTAAGCTATCGTTTGTGCCTCATATAAAAAGTCTGAAGTTAAAATGCCAGAAATCACTGAACCTCCTTAAAGTCTTGTCCCACAAGACATGGGGCTCTGACCGCCTATGTCTTTTGCGAATCTATCGCTCGGTAATCCGATCACGCCTGGACTACGGCAGTTTTGTGTACGGATCTGCTAGGCCATCAGCTCTTAAGGCACTCGATCCCATCCATCACCAGGGACTTCGCCTGGCAATGGGTGCCTTCAGAACGTCGCCTGTGCTCAGTCTCTACGCTGAGGGAAATGAGATGTCCCTCGAGAGACGGCGATTCTCCTTGGGATTCATGTATTCATTAAGGGTACGATCAATCGCTCAGCATCCAGCCCGGGAGGCAGTGGAGGGCACGAGATATCAAAGGACATTCGAAAACAAGCCTAGCATTATCCCTCCATTCGCGATGAGAAATAGGAATGTGGCAGAGTCAGTTGGGATAGACAGTAAGCTTCCAGTTGCCGCAGTTCCAAAGACGGTGGCACCATGGGATTTCAACTGCATACGTTGCGATCTTTCGCTAACAAAGTTAAATAAAAAGGATACCCCATCCGAGGTCATGCGACAAGAATTTTACGAACTCCAGAAGCAGCATGATTCTCATTCACACTATTACACAGACGGCACAAAAACGGAATCATTTGTTGGCTGCGCCATGATCGGCCCATCAGTAAGAAGTGTTCGCAGGCTAAATTCGTTCGCGACTGTTTTCACTGCTGAACTGCGCGGCCTTCTGCTTGCAATAGATCACATCATCCAAACACGTAACTCCCGGTCAGTTATATATACAGATTCGCTGAGTGCGTTACGGGCTCTGATGTCACTTGAAACCCCAAAGAACGCCCTCCTTGTTTTATTACAAAACAAAATAGTAGCAGCGACCAGGAAGGGATGTAATGTTCTATTCTGCTGGGTGCCGAGCCATGTCGGAATCCCAGGGAATGAAGAGGTAGATCGTGCTGCGGGCACTTGCGGCACCCGTACTGTGGACATTAGTGGTATCCCATTCAGAGATTACTGTGCCCTTGTCAAATATCATGTTAAAGCTCAGTGGCAAACCGAATGGAGCCTACAAGTGTCAAACAAACTAGCACATGATTAAGCCCTTTCTTAGTGAATGGGAGAGTGCTAGGCACAGAGACAGGTTTTATGAGGTAGTCCTCTGTCGTCTACGCATTGGGCACACGCGGCTGACGCATGGACACCTTTTGCGTGGGGAGGACCCTCCTGAATGTGAACATTGCCAGGAACCTTTGAGTGTCTTGCATATCCTTCTCGAATGCCCTGCGTATGATGATAAACGCCGCCATTACTTCTCCCAGCTCTACAAAGAGCATGTCCCTTTACACCTATGTGTGTTGCTTGGAAATGAGCCACTACTCCCAGCCACCCAGGTTTTTAATTTTTTAAAAAGTATTGATCTTTTACATAAATTGTAGCATTATTTATAATATGAGGTCCTAGTCTTATTGTATACATTTTATACCAGCTACTAAAGCTCTTTCTTCTTCAAAACCCTCTTCTGTAATAGTACCATTTCTTGGCGCAAGTCGGTCCCTAACGAGCACCAAAAAGGAAACAGACTTCTGCATTGGACAGACCAACGGAGGACATGCTGACACGTTTGTCTTTAAGTTTGTTTATTTCGTAAGCTTTTATTACCTCTCAAGTTTGTCACCGTTCCTTTTGAATATTTTGCTCTTTTGGTGGTCGGGGGTGCATCCAAAGTCACACAACAATCAATTCTCAGATTACCGGAGATTTCTTTGGTTACATTATACTGATGTTTCCTTAAAGGACACATGCAAAGAACAAAAACGTTTTTTTTCAAACAGCCGGGTTGGGAAAAGGAAGTCATAAAACGAATTTACAACGAAAAATAAACTTTTTAGAGATATATTTACGGCGCTATACGAATTTGTAGTTGGCGGCCACGGGCGCCGCGGAAAAGTAGCCCATATTTATCACGTGACTGGCCCCTATTTGTCGCGTGGTACTTGCGCTCTTTCGGAAGCTTCCTATGGTCTTGAAAACTTGCTTATTCATCTTCGTTTGAAGTGCAACAAAAAACAAAGATTAATAAGTAACTTTAGAGCCCAAATGAAGCTTTTGAAAAAGCGCAAGCAGACGTGATAGACCTGTGCGCCGGTAGTCAGATGACGGCGGCGGCGCCCCGAAGCAGACGAGCTTGTGCGGCGGCGGCGACGGCGGCGTGGAGAGACGCGTTGAAGCGGCGGCGCAAAACGCTCAGCGTGCGGCGGCAGCGACGCATGGGTCTACCACGTGACCAGCGGCGGCTCCGCGGGCGCCAACTACAAATCCATTTTGCGCCGTAAATATAGCTCTAAAAATTTTCTTTTTTGATTGTAAATTCGTTTTACTAACATACTTTTTCCATCCAGGCTATTGCAAAAATGTTTTTTTCTTTGCATGCGTCCTTTAATCGGTCATTAATGTACCGTCCGGTCTGTCCGAAGTAGAACCTGTCGCACGACAGAGGAATAAACGCACGGCGCGTTCTCGACAGTTAACGAAAGGCTGTGGATGTTTTTTTGTGCAATGTTTCCTCACTTCCCCGATCTTGTTCACCTTCCTGCAGAGGGCAGACAAGCGCTCTGGGGCAGAAAAAACGACTTCAACTTCTGATATGTTACGTATTCTATTTAAATTGTTAGAAATCTTGTGCAAGTACGGAATGACGGACACTTTTTTTTTTTGCTACGGGTTCTTCGACATTTGTCACGTTTTGGACGCTTTTCAAGATTTTCAGCAATTTTTCGGTCACAAAAGATTAGTGTCTTCCATGGATAGCCGGCATTCGAAAGTATGTCTACTTGTTTTAAGAAGCTATTCGAGATACGGTGGTGACACGATTTAGAAAGAGGCGGAATTAAAGCATGATTTCACAATTCCTATCTTCACAATCTTTGAATGCGCTGAGCCGGAAGAGTATTCGCATATTACTTCGGGGCTCAAAGGCCCAGCATACATGCTCAACTGACAAATATAGGCCTAGGTCTAGAAATCTGAGCAAATTGTCGACCGTCAATTCGTGCGTCAGTTGCAATGGGTGCGAGACAATCTTTAAAATGCCCAAAGTGCGAGTGAATTCGGATCCCAATTGCTAGTTGTCGCAGTCTACGAAAACTAAATAATCGTCTACAAATCTAAAAACGTTTGCTACTTCGGTTCTCTGCAGACGATCCGTAATCAGCCTGTCAACATTGTTTTCTTTCCTTCCTGTTGTCTCTTCCTTCCTTACCTTATTTGCGCTGTTTAAGTCAATATGTCAACATCGGCTAAAAAAATGTCACTCGTGATCGTGGCGACGCAGGAGCCAATGCATATCCTTTGTATTTGGATAAAAATGTCGTTGTCCCATTTCGCAAAAGTCGAACCAGTATAGACATGGAGTAATTCTGAAAAGCATTCCGTTGGAATACCACTTTCGTTTTGAAAAACTACCATCCCCTCTTTTCGATAACAATCATCAACGTTGCGTATTAGTTCGTTATGTGGAATAATATAGTACAAATATTTTACGTTGACGGAAAATGATGAAAGACCCCTCTTTGGATTTTAACTTAACATTTTTTATGTCATATTCCGAGTTTCTGACCTAGAACGGACTGTCTATGTTCAATAAGTGCAGGTTTTTTTTTTGTAAAAACTGCGACAGAGATTTTTGCTATGTTTCGTTTTTAGACACTATTACCCGTAACGGGCACTCGAATAGCTGTTCCAGATTCAAGCTCTTACATAGCCCTTCAACATCATTTCTAACCTTTACCATTGATACGTCGTCACGCTTTCGAAAGACAGAAAGAATAGCCTCAGAAACGTTCGACGGGTTGCTCTCTCGTAGGCATCTTCTGGATACGCCGAAAATTTCTGCCGCCCGATGTGTTGGCATTGTTTGGTGGCTGCATTCCGCCGGAAGGTCACGGCTCCAAGGTACGCAAAGATCCTGCGTTCAGAATGGGAGCGACAAATCCGGATGCGCAAGGACCAACTGTGGTTTTTGCTCCAAAGTTCGAACAAAGCTTCAACTACGGGGCTCCACCGGAAAGAACTGCCTCGGATCAGCAGACGACCGAATTCTTATGGCAGCGAGTACTTTCAAGGATTCGGCGGGAGCTTGCTCCGAAGAAGCCAAGCGTCGCAGCAGGACCTGTTTACATCGTGGGTCAGGTCTCGCTTCCAGAATAGACGCTTTCGCACGCGCCAGATTGAGCCGCCATAGCCGACCTTCTTCTGTTTTACCGAAATGCCGAGCCACTGAAGCGGGCGTTTATGAGCCTCCACCGAGGCCTATGCTGGGGAGAAGGACGCAGTAGCACCTAAGGTGGCAATAACCTGTCATTCTGTGGCAGTGATGAGGTGAAGCGAACAGAATAAGAGGAAACAAAAACTGAAGGTCAGTTATGGCGGCGCTCATGCACACTGCTGGAAGCGTCCATGGACTCGCCGAGCCCTGAGTAACGGTCCAAAGTTTGCGGTGGAGCTCACGAAAGTCAACACCGGAGCTACTAGCCACGGTGGACAAGTATCAAGCCGGGCTACCGAAGACGAGTCCGGACGACGCACTTCAGATGGTGTCGATATGCTAGTCCAGTCTGAATGTTCAGCCGCCAAACTTCTCCTAAAACGCGCAGTAGAGTACCTGAGAGAGAGTTCCCTTGCACTGTTGCCAGCAGAAAAGGAAGGTGTGCGGAGTGTGACGGGCATAATGACGACAGAGGGGGCGCTCGAACCCAGCGGAGTCATCGCCTCCTTCTTCTTGGGCTTGAAAATGAGGCACCCCACACCTCCGCCAGAAATGTTACGGATGAAGGCGAAGAGACGATGAATAATGAAGTGAAATTAACGTTTAATGCTGGCGAACGAACGTGCTCAAAGAAAGGGGCAAGCAAAATAGGTAAAGGAAGATAAGAACAGACGGTCGCAGGCATCGTAGTCGGTGGAAAAGCAGAGTCAAGCGCTAGCGAAAGAGTACATCGTCGTCGGGAGAGTCAGAATGAATCGGCAAAGCCACGCTCGGCTCCTCATCTACTACACTTAGTATCGCGAGTATTGGAGCTAGAATGTGCGGGGTGAGCTAGGGCGAGACTGGCTTGGCAAGGTCATTCTGGCCTCGTTATCTTTCACACTTGGTGTAATAGTAAACTCTTAATCTGTTAGATGTACGGAGAAGCGTTCCTTCCGGTCGTGCACGTGGCAATATTAATATTAATAATAAATTATAGCGGTAGGTACAAATATACGCCTCCATCACAAACTTAAGCCCTCTCAATTTGCCGCCCGATACTTTCCGTCTGGACCAGCTGGAGTTGTTTTCTTCTTTATTACAGCATTAGGCGCCACAAACTACTTCAAGCTAAACGCATCCTTTTGATTAGCACATGTTACTGAACACAATAAAGTATTTTGAAAAGTTTTTCACACTTATAGATCAACTAAGCAACGGTATCTTGTTATGCATATAGCTACTACGTATTTAAGTCACAACCATAATTAAAACGAAACAGCGCAAGAGACGAGAACAAACTAAACGATAACCGACAGTAAACAGCGCTGTGTCCTGTTGGTCTCCTTTTACTTTGTCCTCGTCCTTGCGCTGTTTTGTTTTTAATTATGTCTACAAACTCCAACTAGCCCAAACTTCTACGCTCAATCAATTAAGTTCGGCAAATTCAAAGATAGTCTGCATCAGGGTTGTGTGCAGCATCGCGATAAGAAACGTATCGCGATAGTATTTCAGAAATACATTGCGTATCTGTATTTCTGCATCGCTATCAGTTTTTTCGCCAGCATCTCTGTATTTCTCTGTGTCGAACACATTTCCGAAATGTTTCTTTGTGTCGCGACACAATCAGCGGGGAAATGTGTTTCGTTGCATTTCTTGAGAAATACTCCCTCCCCCGCGCCCCCTCGCCCCCCCGCGGGGTCCTAAAAAAAAAAAAGACAGAATCCGAACGCAAGTCGTTTTTTTTTTTTACTTCTAGCGAGGCACTAGCGGTCAAAGAGGTGTTGCTGGAGCATTGTTACCATGTCTGACCAAGCTTCTCTTCCGACCCTCCAAACTATTTTTCTGTGCGTCCTCCTCTCCTCTGAGAAGTGCTGCGTGGTCGGGGACTCGAACCTCGGTGGCGTGCGAGCGGTGGGTCAGAAGCATCTTCTGCCGCGAGGCCCTTAAAGGGTAACTGCAAGAGAAAAAAAAGTGTTTTTTTAAACAGCCTAATTGGGACAAGCATGTCCCGCAAAACGAAATCTTCACGCGAAAAACAAATTTTTTCTCGGCAATATTTACGCCACAGGACGCCATTTGGTCGGAGTCCCAACCTCTCCGCATTTGAAACTCCCAGCTCTTTTCGACGCCCGCGGAGGTGGCTGGCATACGTCACTCCGTGACGTTCTGCAGAGACCTACTGTGACGTGATAAGCAGTAAGACTTTGTGACGCGCGATTCAAAACGGGACGAAGATAGCCGCAAACTAAAAATCTGGTCCTGCGCAATAAATGTTGCTGTAAAAGAAATTTCGCCTGGCGGAAAAGATTGTTTTGTGACGTGGCCTGTCCCGGTGGGCTGTTTAAATACACATTTTTTTTTCTTTGCCGGTCACCCGCTGAAAGGGCGGCTCCGGCTTCACTTTTGAATATTTAGAAAACTATGCAGCCCTCTTCAGTATCATATAGGAAGACCCCATGTCAAATATTACGATCTAATTCCGTCTATATATTTAATAAACTGGCCAGCAAACTTTCAAACAGGCCAAGTCGCCGAAATCTGCCAACTCTAGCGTGCGACGTGAGGCGCAATCGTCAGCGCAGTCAATGCGACGGGGTTGGAGCGGCCAACGTTGAACCACTACGCCAAAGGCATGACTACGTCATTCTCACGTTTTGGTTGTTTTTACTTCTCGGAGCGAAATTGAACGATGACGTCATGAGTTTCTCCTCCCGGTGTTGGCTCTACGGCGTCCACGTGATCACCGTAACGCGGATGCGCTAGTTTGCGCTGCCCTGCGCGTTTATCGCAAGTCCGGTTTCTCCGCTCCCCCTCTCCTCTTTCGTGTTCTCCCCTTCCCCCTCTCCCCGGGCCATCACCGTCCACGCCATGCGAAGCGACCTGCCCGCGTCGCGTGTCCTGTACCTCGCGCCTGCGAACGTCACAAGACCACGTGGTTCGACGTGACGTGGCCATGACTCTGAGGACACGGGACCAATGTTGCCTGACGCAACCGAAGTTTCGGTTTCGGTATCGGCTGATGTTTAAATTAAGATTACACAAATAATATTCAACATTTCGCGAATCCGAAGACGTAGAGCTGTTGAGTGACAGCACCTGCGGCGAAATGGAATACACATGTGAGCCTAAATTTTTTTCGGAATTGATGCAGCTGTTCGCTATGCAGGGACCTCTTGAGTCATTGTTTACTGGTATCCAACGTCCGCTTGTAAATGTACTCTTGCCTTGGCGTGGCCACAGCACACGCAGCCGGCAAAGCTGAGTCACCAGTCCGTTGCAGCACGAGCTCTGGCGGTGGTTGAACTTGAAATAGTAGGATGACTCACACAGTGAAGTTAACACATATTCGAATGCGTCTGCCGATGCGCCTTAATATTGGCACGGCAGTCACGGGTACGTCATCGGCACGACGAGAACGCTGACCCACGCTCGCTCTGGGTATCCAGAAACCCAGGAAGGAGGCCAGACGTGGCCTCGCTGTGCCGACCCGGCCTTCGTACACCTGCCACTCGTCTCGAGCGCGCTCTTTTCTGGAAGAGCTCGCACCTGTGCCGTCAATGTCGGGTCGCAATCCACGAGGTCTCTGTTTGGATGATCTAGGCGAAACTTGATGACTGCGATCCATGCGTCCCGGTGGCGGAGGGTCTGCAGAAGGACCGTTCACGGCAGGGATGCCATCGTATCGTTTTTTCAACCGTAACGAGAAGATAGAGACACGTGTTCCAGGATGCTTCAGGTGGTCCTATTCTCGAAAATTGAAATGACACTGCCTGCACGATCTTCAACGAGGTAACCCACAACGAAAGTACTTATTGCGCTTTGATACGCAGCAGCGTGGTAGTTTCATGTTCAAGGCCACACCTACAGATAAGAATACCAGTTCATTCCACCGTGACGTCATGTGATCAATGTTGGCAGGGACGTCCTTATTGGACAGGCGGCGTGGTGACGTTTTGATCGGATTTAGGGTGACAGAATTTATTTAGAGATCAAAGTCTTTTCGCATCCCTCGTCAGGACAGACAGGATGTCAGGGAAGGGACTGCGGTCAGTCCATGATGGAACGTTTTTTTTTGGAGCTCATTGAAGACTCCTCGTCGTCCGAAACCACTACGTTCAAGGCAAAGTGCCAAGCTACGGGAAAGTAATTTCGGGATCACAAACTTCCACTTCAAACTTCAAGCTTCAACTCAGTTGGCGTCTCAAACAAATTTGAAAAATGTATTGCAGTATCCGTATTTCTGCATTTGTATTTCTGCCCTCCCTAAAATGTATTCCTGTATTTGTATTTCAAAGGACTTTTTGCATTTTTAAAATGTATTTCCGATACGTATCGCGATACATTTTTACAGATGTATTTTAGCATCAGTATTTTAGCTACTATTTTAATGTATCCCAGTATTTGTATTTCCAAATACATTTTCAGGTATCTTCGCCCAACCCTGGTCTTGCATCAACCAACCGTGGGTTATGGCCACATGTCTCCCTGCCGTTTACCAACACCTGATCCTGTATTGGCCAACTAACGTAATAAGTAGGGGTGTGCGAATATTCGCCATTTTCGAATAACGAATCGAATATTATCCTATTCGATTCGTTAATCGAATCGAATAATAATTTTCAAAAGATTCGAATATTTTTCGAATAATTTCCGAATAGTCATTACGGTGTCGCGCCGCGAGGTTCCCTTCCCAGGCGTCCCACAACGCGCTGGCGCGCCTGCACTACGAGCCCGCAAGATAGAAATACGTAAACTCTTATCCCAGACAATGACTGTCATCATCGGCAACAGCAGTTTCTCTCTATACGTGCGTTGCTGTTGCCTCCATTAGGGGCCACTGTGCTAAGTATAACCCATAGGTAAAACCCGCATGTAAGCGATTTGCCGAGAGACGAGACAGGCGACATCGACCAGCTTCGCTGTCGCTCGGTCAGTCGCGCGATGAGGCAAGCCGCATGAAAGTGGCGTGAGCAAGCGACCAGGGCGATGAGGACGTTTTATAGAAATCCAAACACCAAGCGACGTGACGAGCTACAGTGAGAAATCGTCGCTCGCTGGTGACTTTCGTCGCTGTCGCTCGTCTCGTCGCTCGTTGAATCGCTTACATGCGGTTCAGCCTTTAGGGACCGCTTTCGCACGAGATGCTCGTGCACGCTTTCGAATAGCTTGTCGTAGAGACGTTTCAGGATTGTTGCAACGATACCGCCGCTGTCTATGAACGAAGTAGAAGTGGTTGAAGCGGGAAGTTGTTTGAAGAGAAAGAGCAGTAGAGTGTGGAAGGCTTTTGGCTGCTCCCATGCAACCGATTGAAGAAGCCACAACAGCTGCTTGTGTCGAGTTTTTCCGAACACTTTCCATGGTTGTTCCACTTGTTCAGTGTGAGAAGATGTTGCTTTTTGAGGGCGCAAGTGGAACAAGACAATACGTTTTCCCAGAATCTTCTCAGATCAGTGAAAACAAGGTCCCTGGACGTAAGCACACGGCCACATCATGCCCCTGGCACCTTCCTTGATCCCCGATTCAAAGATATCTGCTACAACGAGGAATAAAAAGAGTATGTAAAGTTCCTACTTAGTACAATGCTTCAGGATGTACCAGGCTCAAGCGAGCTGTGATTTTATGTTCAGCATCCGCGTGAACCATGATATTATGTTTAGTATTCTAATATTGTAGTACCTTTTGTCTTTATTTAATTATATATTGTTGAACTCTAGTTATAATGGTATAGTCGAATTTTACAATAATTTTAAGAAACATTTTGGAACAATAAAAATTTTATTTTCTCTTTGCTCTTCTTTAGTAGCAGTCCACCTACTATTCGGAAACTATTCGAAAATTATTCGATTCATATTCGTATTCGATTCGGTGCCACAATTATTCGATTCGTATTCGATTCGGTTTCAAAAATCACTATTCGCACACCCCTAGTAATAAGTAAGGTTTTCCGGAATTTATTTCTTGTGGAATAGTTCCAATTCTGCCAAAGTCAAAGATTATTTTTGCTGCTTTCCCAATTTTTTACAATTAAAAATTAAAATAACTTATATTTATACACAAACGAACCCTAAATTTACCTGTATCAAATCATGTTTTAGCTAAATTTGCCATTAGAGTCTTTGACATTAAGCATACTAACTTCCCCACGACAAAACTTGTAAACAAGTGTTGGTTGAATAACCCATATTTTAAAAGCATTGAACACCCCCGGCGCAGTCGCTGGAAAGAATAGAAACTCCAGCTGCCCCCACCCCCTTAATGAAATTTACGAGCTCAACTTTTTCCCTGTTATAAAAACGCGACCCCTCCTCCTCTAACAAGCACAAATGGTGTGGTCCAAACAAAAACAAAAACAGTGAATTTTCCATGACGCAAAATTGCAAATACCGGTTGTCATGAACGAACCTTGTCCAAACGGTAAACCCCTGTAGTCATTAGTCCGAGATTTGAAAAGAACTGAATTGGCCTCTCCCTGGGACCCTTACCCTTGGCTCGGGCCAAACTTGCCGTCTTATTTTATATTGTAACCATGAAATATGACACTTTTCGTATCAATCCAAAATAACAAAAAAATTACCGGCGATTTTTTTTTCGTATTTTGTCTGATTGATCTAAAATGTATATGATACTTTTTAGTGAATTGTTTTACGTTTCACCTTTATATATAGGTTTGTTGACGAGAATGAAAAAGAAAAGATATTCAAATTACTTGGCGACCGGATGAGTGTCCAGAGTTCTGCACTGCGCCGGAACAGGAAAAAATGATCAAAGTGTGCGTCAGAGTACATCGTTAGGGAAATTTATATTGACTGGCAGGTCTATTGGCTCGCTCCTTTCGTTAAGGAACTGCTAGTATCACGCGACGAGACCAGCGTCAGAATACAATATTAAGGGCATAGAAACCTCAGTAGGACATCCAAAGACAGCGCCCCACTCCAAGCAGATAACATAAAAATTCGTTCTCGAACTAGGTATTCCCGAAGAATGAACTGGGCGCAATACAACGAGATAAAAAGTGGTTCTTCACAAATAGGAAGGAACGACGTTCTCCATATGTTTCGGGCCATGCTTGTCACGATGAAATTATTGGGAGTTTTACCTCGAGATCTGGAAGGAGACGTCGGCCACGAGATTGACGCCAGGACCATCGCGAAGAGTATGCGCCGAGCTGGCGTTCTCCTCTTCATTGTTTTCGGCTACCTAATTCACTTTAGCGCTGCCACCGTTTATAACGTCACCCACAACGGAGGCTTCTTCGGCTTTTTCGCCAACTGCGGCTACGTGCTTCGCAACATCTTCTCCGGTCTGTCTCTGGTTCATTTCCTCGTGTTCCAAAGGGTTCTGCTGAGAATTGTCGTGGACGGATTCCACATCTTCGAGGATCCGCCTCGTGGCATCGAGAGAAGGATACGTCGCGCCACAGTCCTGGCAGTGTGCTTCGATGTGGTCAGCTACATAGCCATGGTGAACGCGTCGAGCTACTGTGGTTACAAGGACGTGCAGAAGTACTTCAACTACTACCTCTACAAGGGAGACGTGTCCAACGGCACCATACCTAGGCAGCTGGGCTACGTGTTGAGCACTCTCGACGCCACGGCCTACGCCACCATGATGAACGTGATCTACTGGTTCATCAGCTTCCACGCCTGCGTCTCCTTGTACCTGGGCTACTTGTGCGAGAACTTCGCGGAAATCGTTCGTAAGGCGTCCCAGCAGAGCTCCGTCAGCGACGGTCAAGTGAAGAGCCTGCGGCGGCTGACGACGCGCTTGAGTGACATCCTGGTTCGATTTGACCGTGTCGGGCACCCCGTGGTGTTCTGCTGGTACCTGAACATCGTGAGCACCCTGATTCTTTCCACGCCTGGGATTCTGCTGGGCATACGAAAGGCCAGTCCTTACGACTACGGCTACATGCTCACCGACTTGATCACCATGCTCATAGTCTTCGTGTGCGTCACTTTCGCTCTGGCCGATCCCGCTCGAGTGTTCCGCTCAAGCTTCGTACACGCCCTCAAGATAAGCACCAAGGTGGACATTAACAACGAGGAGGTGAACCATAGCGCGCACGTGTTGCTAGTCTCTATCAACTCGGCCAAGGTGGCCGCCACGGGCTGCAAGTGCTTCCAAGTCACCCGGGGTATGGTGCTGGCCATTCTCAGCATGGTCTCCACGTACATCATTGTCGTTTACCAGCTGATAGAAAACGCACTGTGAGCCTCAGCGATTATGTACACACCGAGCTCAGGTACTTAATTTTAAAGCTAATGACATTATGCTGCTCTTTTCCATAATATAAGCGGAACGTCACCAAAGACCGTCGCGAAAAACCCAATCACAGTTACCTTGGTAACATAAATTAACGATATTGTTTTCATTAGTCAATAAGTGTATTTGATACTATCTTTATTCACCATGTAGAAGCATGAAGGAGGGGGGGGTTGTCCAAGCAGCTTGACTGGTCTTAAGCCTCCCCCCCTTTTTTACAGGCACCCAGCAGTGGTGAACGAGCAAAAATAAATAAATGAAAATACCGTACACAAGCAAATAATCGTACGTATATCACACAATAAATAATTCACAAACAGCAACGCACAACACTAACGGTTCTTTACATTAATAAATAAATATAAGCGATATTTTATTTTCAGAGCTGGTTAATATTTTATAGATATATCATTTGAGCGACGATAACAATGATAACGATAATATTAATAATAAGTTATAATTGTAGAAACATACTCCTCCCTCACAGACCCAAGCCCTCTCGATTTCAGCCCGATGCTTTCCCTCCGCACCAACCGGAGCTTTTTTTTTATTATTACAGCATTAGGTTACGCAAACAGGTTCAGGCTCAACGAAGTCTTGTGATTAGCACATGTCACTGAACACATTAAAATATTATGAGGAGTTATTTTACACTTACAGATCTACTCAGCAACGCTATCTTATTGTTCATAGGTACTACGTCTTTGAGTCACAAATTCAACAAAGTCTGCACTAACCAACCGTTGGCCAAGGCACACGTGCATCACAGTCGTTTGCGAACACCTGATGCTGTGCTGGCCAACTAACGTTATAGATAAAGTTCAAATTTTCCGAGTTTATTTTTTGGGGTGTGTGTGTGTGTGTGTGGAATTTGGAGGTTCTTTGTAAAGGTTCTGGGGAAAACGGCGACTTTCCCGTGCGGTCAGAGGGCGGCCACACTCTAGTGCTTGCGATCCCCCCGACCATTTTGTTTAATTTTGCTTGTATCGTTTTCACTTGACGAAGGACCGTGGAGTGTCCTCTGCCAAGGCACGTCTCGTTCGGAGGCATATTTGTACCCACCCGGCTTGGTCTGCTTTTGCGTATGTATGTTTTTGTTGTTCAACTTGTTGAGGGCGGTTGCTGCCTCGCGCATTCTAGGAAGGCCCCTCGGGTTTCAACCTAAGAGCTTCGGCCCGGCGCCGCATTGGCGGCGATCGGTACCACTGTTTAAGCTTCGGAGCTGTCCATTGGAAACTTAACGAACGACCACCTGGACCCCAAGGCTACCACTAGACGGCGGGCATCACGTGGTTCCGAAGGATTTTAATGTAATTGGCTGACCTTTCTCCGAGGGCGAGGATGTCAGAGCCCTCAAAAACCCGAGCGAAGGAGAGAGGCTCGGAATTTGGGCTGCCATCTTGACCGCGTAACGGGTCACCCAAATTCCTCTACTTTGCGCATAATGTGTGCAGATTATTTGTATCAAACGTTTTCGTGTATCATAGTGTAAATAATCGGTTTGCACTGTTAGTGTCACGAAGCCTCCTCGCCCACCTCCGACTCAGCACCGAAGAAGACCTCATCGACCATCGATCCGAACAACACCGCGGACTTGAGCAACACCATCAGCTCCAAGAATTTTACTGTGTTTTTCCAAGTTTATCGGAGTACAGGTTTGCTAGATTTACGATTCTCCGAAATTCAAGGTTTAATTTCGGTGCCTTTCCACATTTTCAAAATTTAAAATACAAAATTACATCCAGGTGTGAACGAACCCGAAATTCGCCTGCATCGAATGATGTTTTTTAGCTGGATTTGGCATTAGCGTTTTTTTTTCATTAAAAATACTAACTGTCCCACGACAAACTTGTAAACAAATATTGTTTGAATAAGCATCGATATATTTTTAAAGCCATTGAAACCTGGGCGCAGTCGCTTTTATTATACCTGTTATAAAAACAGACCCCTCCTTTTCTAACAAGCACAAATGATATCGTCTAAACAGAAACAAAGAACAGTTAATTTTGCCCTGACCCGGAATCGCAATTACTCTTTGCTCTGAACGAATCTTGTCAAAACGGTAAACCCCTTTTGATCAATAATCCAAAAATTGAAAA
>JAZHYW010008330.1:0-103190 GCA_037355805.1 Ixodes ricinus
GGGTACTGAAAGAAATGCATGCTAACCCTCCAAGAAAGAAGAATGAACGAAGATGCGACACGGGTCCGTCTGAGATAATTGTTGTACGGTGTTCAGAGGAGTCGAGCCCCGTTGTTGAGTGTGAAGTGAATGGCTGCATTCTTAGAATGTTGGTGGACACGGGATCGCGGGTTACGTTGCTAAAAGAGGTGGCGTTAGGAAAAATGAAAGACAAAAAGCTGAAGCCGTGCGCGGAACAAAAGAACAAAAGGTTTCACGGGATCACCGGAGATGAGATTAAAGTTAAGGGTTGTTTCTGGCTGAAGATGAGCCTGGGGAACTGCCGCTTTGAGCATCCGTGTTTTGTAATCTCTGACGACTCAGCACTCGCTCTTGATGGAATCTTAGGACAGGACGTTCTCTCTGGGCAGGGAATAGATGTTTTGGTGACTCGGAGGGCACTAACGGTGGCGGGTCAAGAGGTCCCCATTGTGAACTGGCAATCTGCGGGGATCAAGAGCGGTGTGCAGGACAAATTGCGCGCGGGGATCCCAGTTCGTCTGGCATCCCCGTGCACCATTCCCCCTTTGTCCGAGGTTCTCTGCTGGGCGAGAACGGCTGAAGAAATTCCTAAGGAGGAGCTGGGAGTGCTTGAGTCGGCTGACCTTCTGACTCACGGAGTCAAAACTAGGGAGGCTCTTGTGATGGTGAATGACAGATCGAGAGTACCGATAGCCCTGCTTAACCTAAGTCGAGAAGAGCTGATAGTCCCCAAAAACAAAACAGTGGCTTATTTTTATGGAGCCTGTGTCAGTAAGTCCGAGCAGGTCATGAGTGTGGGTGCTGCGAGTCCCCCGTCAGAGCCGACAGACGAAGAGTTGGAGACTAAGTTTAACCTCACGGGGGTAGCTGGGGAGGACAGAGCTCGCCTCATTGGCGTGATTCGCCAGCACCTGCCGGCATTTGCATGGGGTCCACTGGACCTGGGCCGCTGTGACGTGATTAAACACCGCATTGATACCTTGGATTCGGCACCCGTGTTCCAGCGTGCATACAGGATCCCATACTCTCAGAGGCGCGAGATGGATAATCAGGTGAAGGAGCTAGTGGAGAAGGGCATTGTGGAGCCGTCGAAGTCGCCTTGGGGGGCTCCGGCCCTGCTGGTTGAAAAGTCAGATGGATCGTTTCGGCTCGTGGTGGACTATCGGAAGTTGAATGCCGTCACGCGAGTGGATCCATACCCAATTCCTGACATCCAGGAGACCCTGGCCCAGCTTGGCAGTGCTGGGTACTTCAGTGTCGTGGACTTGGCCTCTGGCTTTTGGCAGATTGAGATGGATCCCACAGACAAAGCTAAGACGGCATTCAACACTCCATCAGGCCACTACGAGTGGAACCGGATGCCAATGGGTCTCGTCAACAGTCCAGCGGTGTGGCAGAGGACTGCCGATGTTATTCTCGAGGGGCTGGTGGGACAGTTCTGCCATGTTTACATGGACGATATTGTCATCTACAGTCGCGATTTCGACTCGCACTTGCGGGACATCGAGTGCGTCCTGCGAAGGTTTCAGGCGGCGGGGCTGAAGTTGAGGCCCTCGAAGTGCCAGTTTCTGAGGCAGGAGGTTAAATATCTCGGACACATCGTATCCGCGGAGGGGGTTCGGCCCGACCCAGAGAAAGAGGAAGCCGTACGAGATTTCCCGAGGCCGACTAAGGTGAGGGACGTGAGAGAGTTTTTGGGACTCGTTGGCTATTATCGGAGATTTATCGATAACTTTTCCAAGATCGCCAAGCCCCTGACCGTGCTCACATCCAAGTCGGCTACCTTCGAGTGGGGTGATGATCAGCAGGAGGCTTTTCGGGAACTAAGAGACAAACTGCTTGCAGCACCGGTGCTTTGTTATCCAGATTTCGAGACACCCTTTGTTTTGGCGACGGATGCTTCGCAATATGCACTTGGGGCTGTACTCTCACAGAGAAAGAATGGAGTTGAAAGACCCGTGGCCTACGCCAGTCGACAGCTGAACCGAGCCGAGCAAAACTACAGTGCAACAGAGCGGGAGTGTTTGGCACTGGTTTGGGCTGTGCGCCATTTTCGGTGCTATTTGTACGGCCGCCGCTTCCAAATAGTAACTGATTGCAGGCCTCTGCGGTGGCTAATGAATGTGAGAGATCCCGGCTCTCGCCTAGCTCGGTGGAACCTGCAGTTGCAGGAATATGACTTTGAGATCGAACACAAGTCAGGAAAGGGAAACACCAATGCGGACGCCCTCAGTCGATCGAGGGAGGCCTTTACGACGGTAGGCGCCGTTGAGAGTTTTGTGCCGGTCATCGAGAGCGCTCGTATTAAGGAAGAGCAGGAAAAAGATCCGGACCTCGCGAAAATTTTGAACAGGGTGGCAGACGACACCGCCGACGAACGAGCCTATTTTAAGAACAGCGTAGGTGTCCTTTGTAAACGCAGACTAGGAAACAATGAGGGTAGGGCACAGGAAAGGGTTGTGATCCCACGAAGTTTGGTTGACGCGGTGCTGCGGGCCTATCACGATGCCCCATTCTCGGGACATTTTGGAGTCAGAAAGACGTTTGCGAAAATTAGTGCAAAGTACATTTGGACGGGAATGCGGGGGGACGTCAAAAGACACTGCGATTCCTGCGAGTCATGTCAGCTGCGGAAGACGGGACAGAGGAAGCGAGCGCCTATGGAGAGGTTCAACGAAGTCAGGGAGCCATTCGAGAGAACCGCACTCGACATAGTGGGACCTCTTCCGACCACTACAGAGGGAAACAAATATGTTCTCGTCTTCGTTGATCATTTTACGAAGTACGCGGAGGCCCTGCCCTTGAAGGACCAGAAGGCAGAAACGGTAGCTAGAGCCTTCGTGGAAAAGATAGTCCTGCGGCACGGTACTCCCCAGCAGCTTCTCACGGATCAGGGGACGAATTTTGTTTCCCGCCTGATGAAGGAGACGTGCCGAATCCTGAACATAAGAAAGCTAACAACAACTGCGTATCATCCTGAATCGAACGGTGCCGTAGAGCGACTCAACAAAACGCTAAAGGGGCTGCTGTCCCACCTCGTTAGCAGGGACCAGAGGGACTGGGATCTTTGGATTCCGTACGTGTTATTTTCATATAACACTGCGGAACACGAGAGCACCAACGAGACCCCTTTTTTCTTGTGCCACGGCCGCGACCCACGACTACCCCACGAGATCCTCGACGCGCCGAGAGTGCCAAACTACGGTAGTCTAAACGACTTCAAATCCGAGTTGGCGTTACGGCTACAGGCGGCTCACGATCTCGCTGGCGAGGCGTTGCGTTGCTCACAGGAGAGACGGAAGACCCTATATGATCGCGGATCACGAAATCCAGACTTTCGAGAGGGGGATCGCGTTTACCTAGACGTGCGCTATCCAGGGAGGGGCCTATCGCAAAAGCTGGGACCTAAATGGAGGGGCCCGTACCAGGTAGTTAAGCTCGCTACGCCGGTCACGGTAAGGGTTAAAGAGCTGGCTACCGGAGCCGAGAGTACAGTGCATGTAAACCGGCTGAAGCTTGCTAATGACGACGCTCGTTTGGCCTCCTGTGGCGCTCCTTTGGCTGACAGTTTTCCGGCCCCATCCTGCACTGCCTTAGACGACAGTCCGCCTCGGTCGACGACAAATGGCACAGACACCATTAGAGGGGAATCGGGGTTAGATATACCTCCCGAAACTTGGGAGATGCTCGA
Organism: Ixodes ricinus; assembly: GCA_037355805.1. Taxonomy (NCBI): domain Eukaryota; kingdom Metazoa; phylum Arthropoda; class Arachnida; order Ixodida; family Ixodidae; genus Ixodes; species Ixodes ricinus. Next base: position 3,713 of record JAZHYW010008330.1, read on the forward strand.
ACAAGCTCTGGCTCCACCGATGCTAGAGGTCCCGGGTGCTGCCTCGCGACCAGAGATCGAGACTGCATGTGTCCGTCCTCCTTCGAGCGGAGAGATTGTGGTTGAAAAAGAGATCTGGGAGATGTGCTACCCTTCCGGTGGCGACCCCGTGGCTGTGCACCTTTGAGGGAGAAAGTTTTTGGCTTGTCTTTTTGTGTATGCACCTGCCTGGTTTTATAAATTCTTGAGCGTTCACATTGATGTAAATTCTTGAATTGGAGGAGGTGGTTGGAGTGGTTAGGGTGGACTCTTGAAATGGATGCTTAATATTGTTTTGAACGTAGTTCAAAAAAAAAAAAAGTAGGGGCGAGTGTGACGAACGGGAGTTCCGAGAGAGCCGGTGTTTCGCGAAGCCGGGGTGTGACATTCACGTGTTCCGAGAATGACTGCCTCGCGGGGCCGAGGTGTGGCAGAACAGGAAACAGCGCGCCTACAACCTTGGAGGGACCACCCGGGCTTTTCCCGCATTCCGCGCTCGTTGGGAACAATGGGGGAATCGAGGGAAAGGAGAAGGAGAGAGAGGAGGGGCACTCGACGGCCGTCGGTGGGGATTTCGGCGGGAGCGGCAGTTGGACGGGCGCGTCGATTGACATTGGACGCGTAACCAGTGGCCAGGGGAAAGAAGACAAAGAAGTTATGCCGTGCTGAGTCCCTGGGCGGAAACAAGATTCGACGAACGCCTTCCACGCAACCGCCACGACGCATCGCCAGCCAGCCCGGACTCTACACGGGAGCCCCGGCCTGTCTGCCCCTGCGGTGTCCAGAACGCCTCGACAAGCACGTCGTCAAGCAAGCGCCCCGGTCTGCCAGCCGCCAACAAGCACGTCAACGCAAGAGCCCGGACTCTGCACGGGAGCCCCGGTCTGCCTGCCCCTCCCGAACACCTGGACGAGCACGTCGTCAACAAAGCGTGAGCCTCTGAGTCATCGACCCTCCCTCCAATTTGCTACAATTAAACTTGTGTTACTAAACATACCCCGGGCTCAGCTCAACCACCAGGGTCCACTCTTCCTCGGACAGGGGTTAAGCCACGCACAGCCAGACGTGAGTGGGCGAACCCACATGGCTCGGGGCTCGTAGTGACGCCACTCACCAAGCACCTCCCAAAGTAGGTGCCCCCTGCGTGCGATTATGGTGGCCCACATGGCTGGGGTCCGTGGTGACGCTAATCACCAAGCACCTAGCACCTAAGGTGCAGGCGCTCCCTGCGGGGCTTGGGGTCCATAGAGACGCCACTCTGCAAACACCTGCTTTCACAAGTGCCCCCTGCGGGGGCGTGCATGACGAGCGCAAGAGGTTTCTCGTGAGTTCATAAAGGACGTTAAAATCATTGTTGTGGTTGTGAAGGTCTTCCTTTTGCCCTGGAAACATAGTGTTTTGGGGTTTGCAGCAACCACGCCGATCAAGGAAGAACATATTTGTTATTTTGAAGATCGGGTGGGGTCGTCAACAGTCCTACCGCATGTAACCCCCTAGATGTCAATGCCTTTGTTTGTAAGCACGGCTATTTCCTTTTCTATTTTCTGCTCAACTGAGTCATCAGTTGTGGTCATTGTTGCCTATGAGTTTCAGCCGGCTGATCTGCAACCTTTTGTCTAAAATATATGTGCTGCGGCTTGGAATCGAACAGCGTCATATCGAGGGCTTGCAGCGATACGAACCGCGACCGAATGCACTTCTGTTTGGCATCCACAACATATTAAAGATGTCACCTACACCGTGCGGAGGAACGTTTCTTTTACATAATCAGTTTTTAGAGCGCAGCTCTTAGGTGCCCGTTGCCGGCTTGAGCAGCGTCGGCGTCGCCGTCGGCGTCGACGTAACCGCAAGGTCACGTGACCCCCAGGTCACGTGACCCCTAGGCCACGTGGCCCCCAGCTCACGTGACCCCCCTGCCATGTGACCCCCCGAGGTTACGTGACCCCCGGCCACGTGACTCCCTCCGAGGTCACGTGACCCTCCCAAGGTCATATGACCCCCAAGGTCACGTGACCCCCAAGGTCACATGACCCCCAAGGTCACGTGACCCCCTAGGCCACGTGGCCCCCAGGTCACGTGACCCCCCCCCCGCCACGTGACCCCCGAGGTCACGTGACCCCGGCCACGTGACTCCCTCCGAGGTCACGTGACCCCCAGGTCACGTGGCCCTCCAGGTCACGTGGCCCTCCAGGTCACGTGACCGCCCCGAGGTCACGTGACCCCCCCGAGGTCACGTGAACCCCCCCCTCCGCGCCTTCCCCCCTCCTCAAGAGCTGCACTCTAATTCGGCGTTACAGGGTGTTGTAAACGGCTTTCATTTTTTTTTCAAGCCTTTAAATAGCTTGCATTCAGAGTCTGTTAGAACCATGCTTAGTAACAGACGTGAACAATGTGTTTTATGTTTCGATTTATATTACAAAACGTGGCACGCCTGACGGATGGGAGCAATTTCAATTTCTCCTGTCAGATCTGCTAAACAATTGATGCTATACGATTTCCCGGTGGACGCACATTTGCAGACATTCCAAATTGTTTTGAGCTATCGTACAGAAAAAACTTCTCGAGTTTAACAAAAACACGGTAAGTGTGCAGGCGAGCAGATGGATGTTTTTCATGTTGAAAATTATCCGAGAATGTGGTAAAAGATAGGAAACTTCATAGAACAAGAAGGACACAGGAAGAAGTACGTTTCAAAGTTCAACAAAGTTTGCCATCTCTTACCATAGACTCGGGTAAATTTTAACATTCTCAAGCTTCTTAATGTCGGGGCCTTTTCTAGACTAAATATCAATAAAAAAAGCCCATATCCTTACAGAGGACGGCTTGAACGCCTCTATCGGCCCAACGCGTAAGTACGAAGGGATGCATCTAGTGCGTACATGGGAAGAGAGACACCAGCAATGTCCAACATCTTCAATCCTCACGCAGGATAGTGCTGCGCCTAACAAGGTCACTTAGGTCTTAAATCAGTAAGTGACAAATGAATGACCACGTCTAAAAAATCATGAAGTGTAAGGAATGAATTTCTAGCTAAAATAGTACATTCTACGTATAGAGAAAACTAAAAAAAAGAAACTCGCGATTTGAATGGCCGTGCATCGACATGCCGGTTCACCGAAAAGTCACACACCGTAAAGTCCGTTTACGTAAAAGTCCGTGCACCAAAAATTCCGTGCACCGAAAAGTCCTACACCCAGTGCCAACATTCTCAAACGCCATCATTTATTAAAAAAAGATTAAACAAAATCTTTGGCTATGTGCCAAATAGGTAACGATGAGGATCATTCAGGGCCATTTTTTTGTGTGTGCATTGTGAACCGCGCATGGAGATATTACATTGCTTTATACGGTTGTAGTTCATTTTTCTTCGGGAGTATTTATCTACACTGAAGCCTACACTCAAGTCGAGACCCTTTCTCAATTAACAAGATCGTGTTAAGCATTTATTAGAGCTATTGTTAAAAGCCGTTTTAATAGCAGGTATCATGCAGGCGAGAAACAATTTAATTACGAGTTCCTCAGTAACCAAATTGAAGTGCGTATAAATAAATTATTAAGACATAGTCAAACGATACGTTCACTTAAAAAGCGGCTGTTTCATTTCAAATCGTGAAATAAAAAAGAATCAAGACAAAGAAGTATTTTTTTATACTTAATGTTCTGGGCCAAATCTTGACTGGAACGAAAACAAAACCGCTTTTGCGATATATTTCTAAGTCAAATATTTTTGACTTCCAAAGAACCGAAGACATATTCTGAAAGTTGGGTTATTTTCACAAGTCACGCATTTGGCTGTTGCCTGAAGTTAATATATATCGATCATGTGAAATAAATTTTGTACATTTATTTTTAAAGCTACAGTAGCAGAGCAAAATTGCCATGGTAAAGTGTTTATTATTAAATACGTGTTTTTTTAATCTAGAACTTAGCCCTTTTGACAAAAATTCACCTGTTAAGGTTGATGATGATAACTGTTACGTTCAAGATTATGGCACAAATATGAGCTAGCGCGCTCCTGGCTTTGAGACATGCATTTCTAGCGCGAGCGCTAGTTCTGAGGAAGAACGCTTTAAAGCAGGCACTTCGAGCTCTCGTTCTTGTGGCATCGTCTACAGTCTCAGCTGAAGGGTGAACGGAGTATAGGGGGCATTCACTGGACGCCATATTTGAGGTCAATGTTTAGAGCGCATGCTCAGAACGAGCTTACATTATTAGCCTGCTAAGACCGGCAATCTTGATAGTGTGGAATGCACGTTGCAAAAGAACTGTGGAAGCTGGCCGTCAGCGCGCGCTCAGCAACCACGCACACTGATATGGCCGCCAGTGAATACTCCCAATAGTAACAGCGTCTCAGCTGAGACTGGGTGAAAAAAAGAACTGCCAAAGCCAGCGCACGAGCTGAGCGGGACTCAAATGTCGTCTCAAGACGTTCACGCGCCTCAATTTTGCAGTTTTTTTTTTACTCAGTCTCGGCTGAGGCACTGTTCTAGCAAACCCGTCCTGATGTAAAGTGTGTACACTGCGTGAAACATTCGGGGCACAAATAATGCGATAAAAGATTGACGCTTGTCAACCTTTTGTTTGAGTAAAAAGCGAAAAATCACTTTACGCTAAACCTGTTGTATGGTGTACTGCCGGCCTGAGAGGCCCCTAAAACCTTGGTAGCAGTACTGCTATTAAACGCTGAAGACCACTTTACACAATAATTTAATTCGAGGTGAGCTTTTCTCTGGGTCTGTCAAAAGACTGGTGAGTTTTTCTCCGGACCCGCACAAAAGTGGGTGAACTTTTTTCGGTGAGGTTTTCTTCGATGAGCTTATCTCCGGTGAGCTTTCCTCCAGGATTCCTTCAGTAAGGCAAAAAGAAAAATGAATGCAGCACTCTAAGGTTCAACTCTTTACGCATACAGTTTGTGTGCACATCCGGCAGTGGGCCACGGTTTATGTTCACCCGCGATGAGTCACTCCTGCTTTGGTCGCTTTCAGACACGTACGTTACGCGTCACTAGTAACGAGTTACTTCTACCTTGTTACTTTTTGGTAACGAGTAATGTATTAAGTTGCTTTGTAGAAAAGGAACGAGTGAGGTACTTGGTTATTTTTAAGGCCAGGTAACAGGTAACGGTATTTTGTTACTTTTGAGGAGTAACGTGTACAACAACGTTGATACAGCCTCGTTTTAATTAGAACATGAGCATGCGTCTATTGCTATAAAGATAGATTGGCAACTCCCGAAAACAGATCAATTACTAAACAGTATAGCAGCGTTTAACGCTGAACACGTCTGTCGAACTCCACAGCTGAAAATGTCCTTCATCCAGAGAACACAAAAAGGTTCGTTGGTTGAAAATTCTAGAATCGTGTACAGACCGAATGTAAACCCGGAGGGACAGAGCAGGGACGCACCTTGCTAGATTACCTTGTCACAAATTGTGCCCAGGAAGATATTTCTGCTTCAGGTTTAATTAGCTGTAATATTAGTGACATTTACCCAACTTCCTCCTTACTAACACACACTTCGGGACTCAACCTCGAAAAATGTTTGAAAGCTTTCGCATACGCACTATTACACCACAAAAACTGCAGTCCTTCAGTAACTCCATCGAAACCACTAATTGAAGTACAGTATACTGTAATAATTCAGCTGATGCAGCTCACGATACATTTCTGGCGACATTCCACAAAATTCATAGTAAAAACTTTTCGTATAAGTTCATCAAGCCTGGCAAAAGGTCGAAAAAACCTTGGGTTTCACATGGTCTGTGGAAAAAATTAGCATAAACGTATTTAATTTGTTTCACAAATTTCTAAAATCTAAAGATAGCGAGGATCTGTTAAAATTTAAGACATGCAGGAACAAGCTGAACGCATTGATGAAAAAAAATCTAAACTTGAATATCATACAAAACTGTTTAATAATATAAAAAATAAGCAATAAAAATTATGAAAAAGATATTAACCGTGTCTTGAAACCTTACGATCAGAAAGTCGTGTTAACTGGAATTCAACACGCTGGAGAAAATATCTCTGCTACGTCGCTTTCAAATACTTTCAATCACTACGTGTGAGGAAACCTTAATGCTTGATTCTGGAACTTCTCTAACTTTTGAACTGGGTAACTCTGAGGCAATTATCAGATGACATAGGCATATTCTAGAAACGATCTGATAAAAAAAGAATAAAATGTCTGTTTCACGCTACGTGATATATTTTTTAAATTCCTAGGGACGAAGTGCAACACTTTACTAGCCTTGGCAAGAGTACCATCAATGTGATCATTCCTTTTTAAATTGACGAAAGATAAACCGCCAGGTACTTTTCGCTGTCTACACATTCAAGTACTACATTTTTCACTTCATATGTAGTTGGGCAAGCTATACCACATCAAAGCACAGACAACATACACTGTTTATATTTAAGCTAATTTCTCAGCAGTCACACCAACCTTGCAGTACTTCTAAATGATCCTGAAGTACACAAGCATTCACGTCATGTTCAACTATTCTTTGCACTACGCAATCGTTGGCCAATATTTGTACATGAGATTGTACACCTTCACAAACGTCATTGATAAATATAAGAAATAACAAGGGCCCCAGCACTCGCCATGTGGTACCTCTGAGGTTACCGGAATTGACGAGGTTACCAGAATTGTACACCTTTCAGTGCGAGACTTTGTTCACGACCGGACAAATAGTCAGTAACCCAGTTGACGATTTAAAGTTTGATACTGTTAGAACTCGGCCGCGAGGAACGAGCCGTACGCCATGTTTTGGCAAAACCAAAAAAAGAAGATGACGATGTTTATTGGGATTGCATAATGTGGGATGGCTCTACAAGAAAACCGAAAATTGAGTTTCTTTATACTCCACCACAATGACGTCAAGTCCTTAGTAAATAGATTCCATGGGGTATAAAAGTTGAACGGGTCTCCTAATAATGGTACCATTAGCCAGACGCACCATAGCAGCTCGTATGTGCCCATCTCGTCCAGTCAATGCTTCTACGACTTCTCCCGTCTTCCATAGTTGTCGCGGTTGGAGATGTTGGTGGACCAACACTAGAGTTCCTTTCTTCAGGGCACTGGAGGAAGTCGGCACCGTGAAATGAGCAGATCGCAGACTGGTCAAGTATTCCCTCTTCCATCTACGCCAAAAATGATCTGCCATCTTTTGACGGTAATGCCACCGCCTGTTATACTGTCCTTCAAGGGAGGCACAGGCTCCACGCTGGAGCTGGTCGGAAGTGCAGTTAAACCCTTTCCCACCAGAAAATGGGAAGGGGTGAGTGGTTCCTTTTCGGTGGCTTCGGTGTAGACGTATGTCAGAGGCCTAGAGTTATACAGCTCATTCGTAGAGGTCGTCAGTTCTTCGAAGCTGCAGTAGCTGTTACCCAAAACTTTCTTGAGCGAGGACTTTACCGACCGGACCATCCTCTCCCAGAACCCACCCCACCAGGCAGCTCTCTCGATTATAAACTTCCACTGTATCTGCCGATCAGCGAAGTAGGCTTGTATCTCCTCTCCACGCAATGTTGCCCACAGTTTCTTCAGGTCCCTTGAAGCACGCTGAAACGTTGTTGCATTGTCAGAAAAGATGACTCCGCACACTCCTCTTCTTGATACAAATCTTCTGAAGGCCATCAGAAAAGTGGGGGGTGGACATGTCGGTCACTAGTTCGAGGTGAATGGCACGGGTAACAGCACAGGTGAAAATGAGGATGTAAGACTTCTTGTTGTTGCCTTTATCCCTTGTGTTGAGCGGTCCCGCGAAGTCCACACCAGTCACCTCAAAGAGGGCGGCTTGGGTTACTCTGTCTCGAAGGAGTGGAGCAACTGGCTCGGTGGCCGCTCGGCTGTTGACACGGTCACAGATCACACAATTCTTCAGCACCTTTTTTACCATCTGTCTTCCCCGAACGACCCAGAACTGTTCCCGCAGTTCTGTCAGAGTCTCAAGGGGACCAGCGTGGAGAAGTCGTCGATGCGTGGCATTGGTCAAAAGCTCGGTAAAATGATGATTTGACGGAAGAATGATGGGATGCTTTGCATTGTCGCACATGTCAGCGTTACTGAGGCGTCCTCCGACCCTCAGCACCCCGTCCTTGTCCAGGTATGCGTTTAAGTCCCGTAACGGAGAGTTGCTTTCCATACGTGCCGAGCGTCGAACGCATTGGAGCTCCCTCTGAAACGCCTCCTGTTGAACCTGCAGGATCAGACACGTTTGAGCTTGTGCTACTTCTTCGGTCGTCAAACAACCCTCGTGTTTTTGGCTGGGATGTCTAGAGTTATGTATAAATCGTCGTATCCAGGCAACAACTATAGAACAAGCTTCGAAAGGGAACTGTGGCGCTGCATAGGCAAAACCTGTTCTTCTTTTAGTGTCACGTTATGGACTCGAACTTGTTTCTTCTCTTCATCTGCCGCAGTCATATCAACACCCGCTTCATGCTTAGGCCAGGCAGCAGGTGGCTCCGTAAGCCATGGCGGTCCGTTCCACCATGCCGCGCTCGACTTGAGTGCTTCGGGTGTCACCCCTCTTGTGAGCAGATCAGCCGGATTTTCTAGTCCAGGGCAATGGTTCCAAAGCTCTGGATCAGTCAGCTGTTGGATCTCCAATACTCGATTGGCCACAAAGGGCTTCCACTGTTGAGCAGAACCTCGCACCCAATGTAGTGCGATGGTTGAGTCTGTCCAGAGGTACCAGCTGGCGACTTGTAGGTTCAACGACCTAGTAAGGTAGTCCTTTAGCCGTGCACCTATCACCATTCCCATCAATTCAAGTCTTGGGAGAGAAAGTTTCTTTAGGGGCGCCACCCGGGTCTTGGACAAAACCAAAGTCACCCTCGTTCGTGCAGTCTGCGTGCACAGGTACGCCACAGCCCCATAAGCCTTGGGACTGGCATCTGTGAAGATGTGGACTTCGTTTCGGTCATCCTCGGGAAGTTCAAGGCACCGTCGGGGTACTGTTACTTTCGTTAAGTGGTGCAGTGCTGTGTGCCACTGCGTCTATCTTGGTTGAACCTCTTCAGGTAGTGGTGCGTCCCAGTCGATACCCAGTTCCCAGAGGGTCTAGAACATCAGCTTGGCTGTCACGGTGACTGGGGAAAGGAGTCCTAATGGGTCATAAATGCGAGATGATGCCTGAAGAATGAATCGTTTCGTGTTGCTGTTCCGGTCTGGGAATTCCAAAACAGGCACCATGGAGAACGCCAGGCTATCGCTGTCTTTGTCCCAGTCAAGTCCTAACACTCGAGAGACGCTAGGGGTGGTATACTCTACTTGATCTAGAACATACCCGGTTCCTTCCTCGTTGAATAGCTGCTGTAGCTCCGTAGAATTTGTGTTCCACTTCCGCATTGTCATTCCGGCTAGCTTCATGACATGTAATGTTTGTCGATAGAGCTGTTCCGCCTCTTCCTCGGTGTTCGCTCTAGTGATAAGATCATCGACGTAGAGTCTTTCGGCTAGTGATTTCGTTGTTTCCGGATAGTCCTCTGTTATCGACAAGTGGTGACGTAGCGTGGCTGCGAGAAGGAACGGGCTGCTGGTCGCTCCGAAAGGAACCCTTGTCATCCTCCAAACTTCTACAGGAGAGATCGGCTCTTGCTTCGTTGGCATTCGTTCGTACCAGAAAAATCGTAGAGCGTCACGATCTTCCAGTCTCAGTAATATCTGTAGAAATGCCTTCTCGATGTCGGCACTGAGGCCGATCCGATGAATCCGAAAGTTCAGTAACACTTTCATGAGGTCTGGATTCAGGTTTGGTCCTGGCTCTAGTGCGTCATTCAGAGACAGACACCCTGGTTTCCTTGATGACGCATCGAACACGACTCTGACTTTGGTTGAGAGGCTGTCAGGTCGTAACACAGCACAGTGAGGCATGTAGTACACTTGGTTCTCTGCCTTGTCTGCACTCGGTGAAATCTTTTCTGCAAATCCTTGCTGGAGATACTGGCGAATTGTCTATCATACTCAGTCAGCATCACATCGTCCCTAAGCAACTTCTTTGTGAGGCTCACCAGACGCTTCCTTGCAACTCCTTCATTGTCTGCCAGCTGAATGTTCATTGGCTTCCAAGGTGAGGCCACCTCGTACCGTCTGGTAGTTAGCTTGATGGATGATGTAAACGCTCTGACAACTTCATTATCCTCTTCCTTTTGTGGGAGGTTAGGATCGGTGATGCTCATGCTTTCCAGCTGCCAAAATGACCGGAGCTCGGTAGACAATGAGCATGTGCTTCCGCCCACATTGGCTTTCAGAACTGCTGCAGTAGAACAGGAGGCAGTCAAACCGCTGTGGGGAATCGGTCCTTGAAGTGTCCATCCAAAGTCTGTCTTGACAGCGACCAGAGCGCCTTGCACTTTTTGGACCTCACCAGAGACAAGAGTCCAATAGTAGTCAGCACCGATAAGAATGTCGATGCCATGTCTTGTTAACTGGGCTGGTGGCAAGGTGACGTCTGCCAGCTCAGCTATCTGTACTTGGACTCCTTGCACTACACTCTCAGGTAAAAGAAGATGATCGGAGCAAATCTCTGGTATCCCCAGAGCTTCTAGGCAGTGCTTCTTTTGGCTGTACTGGCTCCTTAGCCAGACTCGTACCCTTCTGCGTTTTTCTTCGATGATGTTTCCTGCTCCTCCAAAAGGGTAGATAGTAATGTCTTCTTCCCCAACAACCTCGAGCCGCAGCTTAAGTGAAAGTTCTTCCATCACAAAGGTTCGTTGGCTTCCTCCATCGAAAAGGATGCGCGTGAGAGCTCTTTGCGGTTTCCCTTCTGCCCAGACCTGAGCTGTTTGAAGTAGTACAGCAGGTGTTTTATCGCCCTTCCTGCCAGTCGAAGAGTGTAACTCTGCTGCGGTGTTCTTACTTTTCTTCCAGGATGGGTCACACATTTGAGTTATGTGCCTTCGCCCGCATGTTTCACACACGATTCTTTTGTTGCGACATTCTTTGGAGGTGTGTCCCTTGATCGAACACCGGAAACATCGTCCTGCTTCTCGAAATCTCTTCTTCTTCTCCTCCAGAGAAATTGATGTCTGACAATCTCGTGTAGCATGGTTCTTCATGGCACAGAAGGCGCACGGTTCAGTCTGCTTGGAGCGACTAGTTGTGGAAAGAAAAGCGGCTGATCCCTTGAAAGAGGCCTTTCTGCCTTCTGTTATCTTGGTGTGGCTCATACTCTTGGCTTCTCGCTGACGAACTTGTTGAGCCTCTTCACGGCTCTCCACTTCGAGCTTCAGGAAGCGTTGTAGGCTCTCTATTTTGATACCGTCGTTTTTCGTGTCCGTAGGACGTCGACACTTGTGGTAGTCAATGACTAACTCTCCTGGCAGCATTCTCAGTAGCGCAGAGCAGATCATAGCTCCGTAAGTGTCGCTCTTAACCCCGAGCGCGGTGAGAGCGGCCATATTACGTTGCAAGTGGTCATAGAGACGTCGCAGTCCGCTCACCTCGCTCGAGTGTCGTACTGCTGGCAAATCAAGTAGTTGGGAGAGGTGTTCTTGAATGAGAACGTCAGTCCGACCGAAGCGCTCCCTGAGAAGCTCAACGACGGTATCGTAGTTTTCTCCCGTTGCTTGAATGCCGGCTGTCGCTGATGCTGCCTTTCCCGTAAACGCCGACCGCAGGTACAAGAACTTCTCAGCGTTAGAAAGGCTGTCGTTGTCATGTATGGCTTGCTTGTACTGTTCCCAGAAGGGTTGCCAATCGGTAGCTGCACCGCCAAACCGTTGAAGCTCCAGTTTCGGCAGTTTCACCTGAGAGGTTGCAACGTGTGCGTCGCCGTCGTTGTGAATCCGCGTTGTACCGGCTTGGGGCCTCGCTCGTCGGAGTTCCTCTACCTCCTGTGCGATGGTGGCGATGTACGTGACGATCTTGTCGTCATGTTCAATCGTGCGGGCGTAGTTTTGCTCAACGTCTCCGTCAGGTACCAGTGGTTCGAAGGATGCGTTCACGTTGCTCAGCCGTCTTCGCAACTCACTGAGCCTCACCGATAATACGTTGAGGCTTCGCTCGTCGGAGTGGCTTGCGATAGCTGCGTCGATGTCGGAGATCAGTCTCGTTACTTGCGACCTCAGAGCCGTCCGATTCTGCTTTAGTCGTTCCATGGCGTCTCTGGGTCTCGCGGCGTTGCTGGCGTTGCGGCGTCAGTTGGCTTCGTTGAGCGATAACGTCGGTAGCGTCTTTGGAGCTTGCTCTCTTGTGGCGTCCCTGGGCTCGTTTCGTTGCGGCGTCACTAGGCCTCGTTGAGTGATAATGTCGGTAGCGTCGCTGGAGCTCGCTCTCTTGCGGTGTCTCTTGGCTCCTTGAGTGATAACGTCGGTAGCGTCGTTGGAGCTCATTCTCTTGCGGCGTCCCTTGGCGCGTTTCGTTGCGACGTCACTAGGCCTCGTTGAGTGATAACGTCGGCAGCGTCGTTGGGGCTCGTTCTCTTGCGGCGTCCCTTGGGTCGTTTTGTTGCGGGTGGATGCCCCGTCGTCATTCCGTCGTGACTATATCATTGTCATCCCGGGTTTTCGGCACCAAAATGTTAGAACTACGCCGCGAGGAACGAGCCATGCGCCATGTTTTGAGAAAACCAAAAACAGAAGATGACGATGTTTATTGGGATTGCGTAATGTGCGATGGCTGTACAAGAAAAACGAAAATTGAGTTTCTTCAGATACATAAGGATATTTGTTTTTCTACAAATAAATAATGTGGCATAGTATCAAATGCTTTACAAAAGTCTAAAAAGATACAATCTATACGTAGTTTGTTGTCAATAGCATTCGAAACGAAATGGCCGAATTTCGCCAGTTGTGTGACGCACCAGTAACCACGTCAAATTCTCTGCGGGGCTGGAGAAAAGAAACAACTAGAATCAACGATAAATCGAGCTATGATATATATATATATATATATATATATATATATATATATATATATATATATATATATATATATATATATATATATATATATATTCAAAACTCTTAAAAGCAATACACGAAAGTTACACTGGGCCATAATTTTCTATCAGGTTTCTATGAGGTTCGGACTTAAACTTCGGACCTAAAATTCGGACTATAACTTTCTACCAGGTTCGGACTTAAAACTCGGAGTCACATTTGTCTTTTTCCATTCACTCGGGACTAAACCAGTTTCTTGCGACTTGTCAAAATAATATGTAAATAACCAGCTCTATGTTCTCAGCAATTGTAAAACAATTATCGGCGAAACTCCATCTGGACCACAAAGTTTTGACGTGTCTGTCTTTTAGTATGCCACAATCCCATCTACTTCTACCGGGTGTCTCAAGAAGCGGCCAAGCTTTTAAATCGACCGCGAAATTCGGTTTCTTAACCTATCGCGCTACGATTTTGTGCAGCGTTGCCCATAGATAGTGCATTTTCTTTTTTGTAAAATTTGCAAAGAGCGAATTTACCCGAGGAAAAAGTAAAGAAAGAAAAAGGCTTAGCTCCTATGGAAACGCAGCGAAGCCACCGGTCTTCAAACGATACGGCGCCGTTTCGCACGGGAGACAACAGATGGCGCAAGCGGTCGCGACGCCAACTGCCGCCAGCGAACGAGCATCGGCGCCAAGAGTCGGCGTCTTTAGCAGACGATATTTTCGTAACTTCATCACCTAAGTACCATTGGCGTCGTTGGCGTGGTTGTGTTCAGTCACCGACCAGAAGCGAGTGATCTGCAATACCAAGTGGTATTTAAACACGGGTATAGGAGACGCGGCTTACTTTGAACAGAAAAGTAAAGTTGAAAACTTCCTAATAGAAGACATTTTAAAATGTGTACCTAAAGATACCGGCTAAGAATGTACATTTTTCTCTACAAGTACGTAGCATAACACCATTCATGATAGCTCTAATAAAGACAGAACACCCGTTTCACATTGAGCACTTAAAATATGCCAAATTGCTTGTCAGTGTGCATGTAGTCAATAGATTCCATTCAGATAGGTTTTTTTTCTCATTTACTGGCAACATTTAATTTTGTCACCTTAAAAAAAATAGTTTACCGCAATTCACAAAACCAGTTTCTCATCACAAATAAAATTCAAAACCTTTTGTGAATGACAAAAGTACCTACAAATAAATTGCGGGTAGTACAAAAAATCACATCAGCATGCATCACAAATATACAAATGCACCCATAGCCCATAGGTAATCTATGCAGAGAAAACAAAGATTGTTATACTCACAGCATGGTCCGTAGTCATCGCTCCTTTGCATCCGCCTGTTCGCGGCATTCGACACTGCCATCGAATCCACCCATACTTTGACTGCTTTTTTACATAGTCATAACCGTCAAAGAGAACCTTCGTCTTTCACTTATAAGTACGAATAACCTCCATGGTGACCGCAGAAGTGCTATACGGCGAGGAAAGTTCGCATCATATAGCAAATACATTCAGATACTGCTGTTCGACCACGCAACTCTCAGCCAATAGGAAAAAGGCAAAATGCGCTTAGAACTAAAGAGCCCGTGGTGTATCTTTGCTAGACAAAAAACCATTTCCTATATCCGTCACGCGGAACAACATAAAAAAGGTACCTCCTCTATTCCTAATTCCAGTGTGGACGGGGACAAGATAAGAAGTAATACATACGTGTCTGTGCGGGTTATGGTGGATACAAAGAACCCAAGTTACAAACCCCAGAACTGCCAGCCAGACAACGGCTGCTAAAAAAAGAATTAGAATGATTGTGCCGTTTGTTACCAAAACATTGGTCGCTCTGTTACTTTGAAGCCTAGCTTTGAACAGACGAAATTTTCGGTCAGCTTTTTTCCGAGTTGGTCAAAACTGCGGTGAGCTTTCCTCCGCATTCGCCGGTTTTGTGGTGAGCTTTTATCCGGTGAGCCTTTCTCCAGAGAACTTTTCTCCGAAATTCGGCGTTTGAAGGGAGTGGAGGGCGGGGGGGGGGGGGATCGGAGGCCTTGTTTTCTGGATGGAATTGTACGGTCTCGGCAGCGTGTCCTTCGATTGGCTGACGGGAAGCAGCCGACATAAAGATGAGTGCTTGTCATAACGCTAGAACGCGCACGCACACGAACGCGCGAGCATGCACACACACAAAAGCAGGCAAGCACGCGCAAACAAAAAACCCAGCTTTCCACACGCGCCCGCACGCACGAGCAGGCCCGCGCGCACACACGTACGCAACGCACTCACACACACGGGTGCACACACACACACACACACAAACAGCCCGCGCACACACCCGCTCGGACTCACACACACGGGTGCACACACACACACGCAAAGGCACGCACACACACAAAACATACCCACTCACACACTCGCGCGCGAATATGCGCATGCGGGCACGCACGCGTAAACACACAACACCTGCAGGGTTGAGCGCGTACGTTCACAAGCATGCACACACACGCAGGCGCGCACCCACATACACACACGCAGGCCTACGCACACGCGTAAACACTTAAAATTTAGCGTTCGCGTGCGCACGTACGCGCACACACAAAAACAAGCAGGCACACACGGACATGCACACGCGCGCCAGCACAAGCAGGCGTGCACGCGAACTCATGAAACCCGGTGTTGCGCGCGCTTCTGTACGCACGAATACACACACAAGCATACGGACACACACACACACACACACAAGTAGGCACACACACGGGCGCATACACAGACACAAGCAAAACAGAACGGGCAAGAAGCAGGAAATGAATAGTATAAAAAATTAAGCCGAAGCACGATCGCTAAAAGAGACACCCAAGCGGCCTTGCCTAACCAAGGTTAGACACACGGATATCGAAAACTGTCCGAAAGGAAGTTTTTCCTCTAGGAACCTCTAATCTCTCGACCAATCAGTTCCCTCTGACGTGGGAGGTTCTTGATGAAAAAATAAGCTCGAAGTTTGAGTCACCTTATGCTCGTAACAATCACGATGAGAAACCTGAAACAGAAAGTGAACCTGATAAAAAAAAATCATAACGTTGTCGCAATTCTATCTTACCTTGCTATTACGAGAAAGGTATTCGAGATACTCTAAACGACTTAATTTTAGCGAATCGCCTACAATTCGCGGAAAATAGGTCCCGCGAACAATTCCCGTAAAATGTAAACGCATTGGAATCTAAATTGAGATCCCACCGCGTTACGTAAATTAGAACCCGAGAAAGATATTCCGAATTTCCGCTTTGACCTAAGTCGCGAAATATCGAGCCCGCGAAAAATAAGTCGTTTACAGTATATAATATTCTCGATATTCTTAATTTCTGCAACTATACGCTATCCGTGGCGTTTAAGTACGAACAACAGTGTACTCTGACAGAAATGCCTAGTCTGCAGTGGCATATCGATCCTTTCTCTGTTCGTAACATTGATTATCGGCAAATACCAGCGTGTCTAATGTACACCGGAAGAAAAGGCAGTAGTATACCAAATTTCGAAACTGTTCACTTATTCGCATTCAAACTGTCTACGTAGCATTTTACTACAGACATTTCCATCCTCCGTCGCATGAACGCTGCCAACTTGGAATCACGTGACACGGCCGCCGTAATGTGGCTGCAACCCGTCGCTCCGCTCTACCTTTCGCGCCTTGGCGAAGGAGTTGTATTCGTATTTTTCGTCGCGTTTTACCGCGTTTAATTCTCTCCATATTTTGTACATTGACGTCGGATGCTTACAGACCTTTTTGGCTTACTCTCCTCCCCAGCTACCTGGTAAGAATATCCGGTATGGGCGATGAAAAAAATGGAAACATTTTAACTTGCAAATAGTAAAGAAGGAGTGGGGAGGCAAAACGAGGGTGGGAGACGGTTACGGTTATATCCTCAATACAGACAGGTCCCTAACGCGTTACTAGTAACGAGTGACTTCCCCCTAGTCACTTTTTTCGGTAACAAGTAACGTATTTAGTTATCTTTTCAGAAGAGGAAGGAGTAGCGTACTTTGTTACTTTTAAGGCCAAGTGACGAGTAACGGTATCTTGTTACTTTTGTAACGTGAACAACACCGTTCAAATAGACTTGTTTTAATTCTAACCTGAATATGCGTATATTGCTACAAAGGCAGACTGGCAACCCGGAAAAGACACTTACTACACAGTATGACAGTACAGCTACGTTTAACGCTGAACACGTCAATCGAACTCTACTGCTGGAAATGTCCTTCACCCATCGAACACAATAAGGTTCGTTGGTTGAACCGTCTGAAATCGTGCACAGGCCGAATGTTAACCCGGATGTTGCCAGCACGAAAAGGCACAGAACGCAATGTCAATTTGGAACTTTACAAGCAGCGAGAACAAAATAGAGATGGGAATCCCAGATTCTGCAGCTCATCCTGAAGGACAACGCTGCCGTTCCTTTGAGAACGTGAGTAGAACGACTCTTCAGCGTCGCCGGAGATATATTCTCAAGCAAGCTGGGAAACATTACAAATAAAACCTTGGAAAGGCAGCTACTACTTAAGTGCAATGACTACTGAAAAGAAAACAATAAAACATGCAACAAAAGCAGTTGTGTATTTGGTCGTCAAAGTAACGAGACATGTGACTCGTTACATTTGAGGTAAAGTAACGGGTTCTTTTTGAAAATCAGTAACGAATTACCTATTTAGTTACTTTCTGAACGAGTAATGAGTAACGGTATTTAGCTACTTTTTTGGGGTGACGTGTAAATGTCTTCCTAAATGTATTTATTGGCGTGGCGACGGCAAAAAAATTGTTCACCCAAACTGGAAGTGACGATATTTCAAGATGCCGGCGTTCTTGTGAAAGATGTCTATACATACTACCTAATGCCATGTCATCATTATGTGCACAACATCTGGAGTTTTTTTTTTTTTTTGTAACACGTTTTGCAATTTTCACCGTCGGCGTATGTTTGAGAAGGAAGAAAGCAGGAATCTTCGTTAGCCTTGGCGCACGCTGAACCAATTAATTATTCATTCATCCATTTGTTTATTTTTCGTGCTGATGAACAGCTTTCCCCTTTCTAATGATGTACACTTAACATATATCAAAAAGGCAACTTAAGTTCGCTCCATCGTAGTGATTGAATATTGGGAATCGGTAGCGGAATGTATATTTGTGATCGTGCCTCTAGGATCCTAAGGAAGATGAAAAATATTCAGCAAAAGGAGCTACTATCTCTGTTTCCTGAAAGCATCGTGCGTCGGCTTCATAACAAACTTAAAACAGTTGCTGCTGATTATTCGCCCTATTTTGTTTGGCAACACACTCAGTGGCGCCATCTATTGAGTAACCCCGGCACACTTCCGGTTCGCGTATATTTTCTAATCTGCTTACTCATCATTCTTTTATCATAAGAATAAATTAAGTCTTACAGCGCTATAAGTGGTCATTTCCAGAATATAGCATAAATTTGAGTTCGCAAATACTTCGAAATCTGCCGTCTAGTTCTGAACCGGAAGTAGTGGTTGGGGGCTTTTTGCACACTGGCGCCACCACGTTTCAGCTCACGAGAGAAAGAGCGAATAGTATAGGGGAGCTCATGGAGATAGACAACGAACGTTTGAAGTTGCATTTTATTTCATCCTGGGAAAATTGCTAACTTCGATATCAGTCGATATCTTTGTTCATTTGCTTGATCTGTTTATTTGTGAATTTAAGGAAGCGTTTCACCGTACTCGGTACCGTGTCATTCAAGTGCTTTGACAAACTTCTTAGGACATACGATTGAATTAATTTAGTTCAATTATTTTAACACAAAGGTCGGAACAGCCTTGGTGAAATAACTGTTACAGACAGTTCGAGAGTGCGTAGGACCCGCAATATGTGACGCGAAAGAGAAGCCGTCTGAATGAAAATCTCTTGAGTGCGGCGTTGTCGATGCCGGATAACGATTTCCTAAGCGGGGCTGGTGACGCCGAACTCTACAAAGCTCACATGTTTCAATGAAATCTATATATAGACAGGTTTGTGAAGTGGTGCCTAAAATTCAACTTCAGCGAAACTTGTCGGAGCTTGCGACCTTTAATTTCATTTGGCAAATTTTACGCAAGACAAATTTCAGACTCCACTTGACGAGCCTGACAACTTATCTCATTCGTTTCCCGAGTACGCCGTAAGCAACTGTCCGTAAAATAGATAGTTTCTTTTCTAACGTCAACGTTGTGAAATGCTGTGAATGAGCACTTTGACAGGGCTGATTGTTAAACCAATTTTCACCCGTCCTAGGATGAGCCATCGAAATATTGCTCCAATGCTTAATTTAAAAAAAAAAGAAACCCAAGAGATTAGCAACTTTTTTTAGGTTATGTCCATCATTACTGAAGAAATTTCTAGCGTCTCAAGTACATAAAGAGTTGGTGATCACTGATCACTCATTTCTCATGTCTTAAAGGGATACTTCAACGAAATTCGAAATATATCCGTCGTGTTCAGAAATAGGTTGAATATGATCCACTATATCCGTAAATGACAATCGCACGTTTGTATTTTGAGCCGGATGGCTGTATTTTTTGTTATAAACGGCCCGCTTTAGCAAGCGCTCGGAGAAGGCCCAGCTTAGAGCAAGTGACATCCGACGCAATCGTGACGTAGGTCGTCTCGGGACGAGCAAAGCTACGGCGAGGCTGACGTCGAGGGGATGGCCTAGTCGTTCCAGCCACCGAAGCGGCTGCTTTTGTACGAATTTTGAGTGACGGGTTAATCTTCTATAATTTTGTAAGGGGACAATAGCTACTTCTGGAACACACAAAAGGGATTCTCCGGAAGACGGGAGTTCCTCCTTACCCTCTTCTCTCGTCGTGGCCGGAGGCGAGACAACCTCCGTCACTAGCTGTCGAGGTTCCTAGACGGACATTACAAACGAGGGGTTAGCGACATCCACCAGGTGCTCTTTGCTAGTCGTTTAATTCGTTTTAAAATTCCTTTTCGTGACTTTTTTTGACAAGATATTGGTGTGTTGGATGTGATACTGCTCCTTTGAACACATGTAGACCATAAAATAAGCGCCGAAATTTCGTTGTAGTACTCCTTTAACACAATATACCAGGGTCTGGTGTTTTTTTGTGTGTTTTCCGCAAGGTTTTGTGTTATAATTATTTTATTTGTGTAAATATATGTCATATTTTGTGTTATTTTCAGGTAGTTGAACTCTGTTTTATCGTTTATGTACATTTACCTTCTTACATTATCGAATTCACGAGTCTGAAAAATACCAAAATAAAAAAAAGTTTTTTTTTTTTAAATGTAGTATTATTGTGTACGGTTGTAGACGATGAAAATCTTCCCCGTGCACCAGTTTCGTCGTTTCACAGCTGAACGTGCCCGAAAACATGGCCAGATGCATCAAGAAGTGTTCTTAAAGACGTCCTCAATTATGACTTCAAACCACTTCGAAGTTCACAAAGTTTATCAGTACTACTGTTTTATTGGCAGTGTGTTGCAGCAGACACATTTCTTGTACAAAATTAAGCCAAAACGACATAAAACACCAACAGAGCCGTAAGTGCGCTGAATCCGGAACCAACCAATTGAAGCCACCCAAAGGCGGCGAGTACGCCAGTGCCCTCCATCCGCCGGTCGGGTAACTAGTGAAATGGAAGCGTGTATACAGGGATTCGAAATCATTAAGTCTAGCTTTGCCATTTCGACCTAGTAGTTTGCTTTGGGGTCTAAACTCGCGCTTTCTCTTGGCTGATATTATGCAATTTATTTATACCTGGCTTATTGATTTTTTTTTGTCTTTACTAATATTACCTATTGGTCGAATATAATGGGAGGTATTTTGATTTCCATGCTACTCCTGCGAAATGTACTGGCCAGCCGAAAGCTCGTCAGCCGGTAAATCCGGGTTTTAACACAAGATAAGTTTTATGGGTTGCTTTACATAAAACCATCACCACACCCGACCGTCCTATTCGTCCGTCATATTTTATTGTTACAGATAGTTTAGATACATATATAAAGCATATAGTCCCGTAGGGATAATTTAAAAATGAACTCTCTCTCCCCATAAGAACAGGAAAAATCAAAGCTACTTTTTATGCGTTGAACTTGGAACTAATTCATTCTTAGTCCGATATGATGGCAGCGAAGCAGCGATTTTGTTTATCACATCAAAAGAAAAAAAATAAACAATACTTAGGTCGTTTCAAAATACGTATAATGTTCTGAACAGCTTACTCACGGCTTTCCAGAATTGTTTTCAAAACGGCAGTCCACTCGGGATACGTTTTATGAAACACATGTACATTCAAAACGTTTTTTAACCGACTAAAAAGTGGTACCAAACACTTCCATACCTTACTTCCAGGTGCTGCATAAGCCAAACAACATTCGAGCTATGCTATGTAGCGCAGCTGAGTTGCAAGCGCTGCGCGAAGAGCAGGTGCGTGACACACTTTGGTGCTCGCCGGTCCTTTTCAGGCTGATAAAACGTTATAATGAATATATAGATCCCCTGCAATGTTGTGCTCGTTACCGAAAATAAGCAACGAAATGGAGTTACTTTTTACTTTCGCAAAAGTAAGCGTGTTACTGAGACTCGTTGCTATTGTTGAAGCTTGGGTGACTTGGTACATACTTGAGAAACAAAACAGCGCAAAGGACGAGAGACCGGATGAAGAAAGACATGGACAGAGCGCTGCTGAACAGCGAAACAATTAAAAGGGACCAGTGAAGTATACTCCATTCACCCCTAAGTTGACAGGGCGGTGGCTGCCACGGGTTTGCCGAACCGGTCAACCGTCTCCCTTATATCACTTCAGAGCCGTGTATATAAAGATTGTTTGGTCAATGCGAGCAGCGGGCAGAGCCAGGGCGTGCACCAGACACAAAAAGAAGGATTCGACATGCTCTCTTGGCCTTCCAGAAGCCGAAAAGGATCCCCTAGCGGTGGTAGCAAGAAGCAGTTTTAATTTTAGATATGCGGTTTTTATAAGAGCGAAATAGTTAAATGTAGTAACCCTTCAAGTTGAAAATAGCATGCACGTGATGTTTCGATTATGATCAGGCAGAAAGATGCGAGAAACGAATATGCCGCCAAAACTCTCTTTTGCTCAAACAGACTGTGACCGCTCGGACTGAAGATTCCCGGCCCTCGGCGCCTGGCGTACGGATTATGTCGATCGGTCCGCTATCGCGCTCTTCCACCATGATTTTGGGTGACCGTGATTGAAACATCACGTGTACCGTATTTTCAGTCACCGAGGGTTACTCCGACGCAGTTATTAAGTTCGTTTCTCGCGACTACCGCCAGGGTATTATTTCTGGCTTCTGGTGGGCCTCATATGAATTTGTGAAGACGCCCTGGAATACGCACAGCACGCTTTCAGCCAATGGCGTCGTCTCATTTAACTTCTACACTTGCCAATAAATGGCCAAACTCTCTAAATACACCTCTGCATCACCTGAGCCCGCACTCTGCGCGCGGGTAGAGAGCCTAGATTGAAGTGAGGGTCAATCTCAGACCACGGGGAGCGTTTGCACCATAATGGCGGACGCCTCCTTACGGCGATCGGTCGCAAGTGCGCATGCGCTGCGTTGTCGCGTAGCGAGAAGGAAAGCGAGCGGAAAGGCTGAGACGCTCGCAGTCGACCAACGCGTTCGTCGCCCCCTCGCAGCTAGTACTGCAAACGCGCCGCTTAAATCACGTAACCATGATTGAGCAGTTGAAAGCTTTCTGTAATAGAGGCTATCTACGCGTGGGTATGGGCGAGAGCGTCATCACGTGGCCATCGAGCGACGGCTGATTGGTCCAACGAGCACGTAGATTCCACTGGCCTGTCAGTTTAGGGTAAACGGAGTGTAAAAAGGAACCTTGCTTTAGTTGGAGCTTAGGCGAGTTGGTACGTACATGGGAATTAAAACAGCACAAGTGATGAGAGGCTGGTTACCATCCTGGGAACGTAACAAAATACCGCTACCGTTACTTAACTAAAACGAAGGAACGTTACTTTGTCGTTCCTTTAAATTTCAGCATTTTTGACAGCTATAAGCCGCGGACACGAACGTCAACAACAATTCAGCTCTTGCAAAAGAATTTCGTATCGTCTTCTTTTTCAGATTTGTCCTTTTTTTCTCAAATTTTAATTGAAGCAGCTTTGCTTTCTCTTGGGACCAATTCGGTGGCCTTCACGTGCGGCTATAAACTAGACATATTATAAACTTTAATGTTTAGTAAAATACACGAGTTGACTCAGTCGGTAGTCTAATCAGGAGGGTGTCAAGACGGAAAAGGACGAGCAGCAGAAAGCGCTCAGAGAGACTCAGCTTGCGAGGAGCTTTCGTGTGGATTTAGCGAATTGTTTAAACGATCAAGCGGCCACGGATCATCGCGTTCGGGATGGATTTGTTTTGCCACGAGAGGTCCGGGTCTTTATGGCAAGAATTTAAGGAATGCGAACTGATTTGTTTTGTAGCTAAAAATAAGTTATTCAAAAGGAACAAGAAATGAGTAACGTAATTTTATACATGATATCGTACATAATAGTAGCGAAAATACTTCACTTGATGGTTATTCAAAAGTCAAGCAAGTACATAATGGAATAAAACAGAGCGAAAGATAAAAAAGGAAAAGACAAACCGCACAGGACAGAGCGCTGACACGCTGCTAAAGCTTATTTACTCAAAGAAAAACAGAAAGAAAAAACAGAAGTTGCTCCACGCAATCGTACGCGCACATTTCACCCATGGTAGCTGAATACGACACGCATAGGACCCTCACTTTTTAATTTAGAAATTCCAGCTCCTTGCCAGACAACGCCACTGATGCTGCGCTGATACATTCTTCTTCTCTACTCTGGATGTGGAAGGCCTCCAGCACCTCGCGTGTAACTTTGTCCCTCTGCCGTCCCAAGATGGTTTTGGCACTAAGAAACGCCTCGTACAGGCACCCTTTGCAGCGAACCGATAGGCGTCCTCCCAATCTGGCTCTGAGGGAGTACCTGCGCTCGCGGATCCTTTCATTCAGACCACGTCCCGTTTGTCCCACGTAGGGGCCGCCGCACGAAAGGGGTATACTGTAGACTACTCCCGTAAAATATGGGACGAACGGCCTGACGTGCTTCTTACTACCCTTGTTCCTTGCAATTTCCTCTGCCTTCGCATTAACTCTGGAGCATTTTTTGGCTCATTTGTTGCGGTGCTGAGAAAACCACTGGAATTTCATATCGGTTTCCAACATTTTCTTAAATTGTGAGAAACCCTGTGTAGGTACGGGATAACCAAAGGTCGCTTGCGTTCCACATCCCGTTGTGTAGACTGGCTACCCTTTACTTTCTTCAGCAGTGTGCTTGCCATGTCTGAAAGTAGGGTAGTTAGATAGCCAGCTTTCCTTAGTCTGTGAGTCTGTAGCTTGAAGCTGTCCCCCAGAGTGTGGAGGCATGCTTTTTGAGCGCAGAGCTCTGGCACGATAGAACGATGCCCCTCTTCAGAACTTTCGAGTGGGCCGACCAAGTGAAAGGTGCACCTGCGATTGCGTGGAGCAACGTGTTTTTTTTCTTTCTCTTTTTCTTTGAGTAAAGAATTTTTAGTTGCGAGTCAATGCTCTGTCCTGTCCGGTTGGTCTCTTACATTTTGCATCTTTTGCGCTGATTAATCCCATTATGTACAGCAATTACCAACTAGCTTAGCTATCACCCTTATTCTAGCAAGTACGCTAGTGCATCACTCCAAAATGTAACGCGTGTCAGTAACGTTGTTACTTCTAACGTGTTGCTTTGAACACTGGGTCCCTACCATTACAGGAGCTGATTAAGATATGTGGAGAGAAAGAGACTCCCTGGGCCTGTAATTCAGTAGGGACAAGTCGGGAATAATGGTTTATAGCGATGAGAAGGTGGACCCACTGGAAATTCAAGACCTTTTCATAGAAGACGTAGATAAGTATAAATATTTCGGATTATGGTTGAATGAGGGAAAACAATAGTTAGAAGCGCAGAAAGAAAATGTACTAAAGAAAGAAAAAAATGCAGAAATTATGAAGCATAGGGCACTATAAAATTACATTAGATATGAAGTCGCTAGGGGAAAATGGAAAGGAGTCATGGTGCCGGGGTTGTCTTTTGGGGGCCGGCAGAGGAGCTTGGGCAGACTGACAATGGGGGCGCATGGGAATACACAAAATGAAGGAGTGCAGGCAGACATGGGCTGGGCATCGTTCGAGGTTAGGGAGGCGATCGTTATGTTGAAATTCAAACAAAGGCTGGACACAATGGAGGATTCACGATGGGCGAGAAAGGTATATAAGCATCTATATAAGAAAAGTTTGAACACTAAATGAACAAGCCGAACCCGAAAATTGATATTCAAATATCAACAGTCAAGTGCTGGGGTACAACTGTAAAAAAGGAAGTAAAATAAGTTGAGAAAGAAACGTTGGAGGAAATAATGCAGGGAACATCAGCTTTAACTATGTACATCAGACCAAAATAGGAAATGAAGAAGGAACATTGGCATGATAATACACGGGGAGCTCGTTGTTATTTGAGGCTCAAACACAAGTATTGAGGATTAGGATATATCGGGCAAAGTATGAGGAAATAGATATGCGGTGTGCCGTATCCCAAGGGGAAGACAATACAATAGAACATGTGGTGTGGAGGTGCACAGGGCTTGCTCCCGCCCTCCCGGAGAAAGTGACAGATTTAGGCGGAGCGCTGGGGTTTGCAGACGAGAATGGAAGAATGGATGATAAATGCATTTGAATAACGAAGAGAAGAATAGAAGACTCGTGGAAATTATCCAGGAAAGAGTTAATGGCGTACAACTAACTAATACACCTGGGGACAGGCAGACAGGGGAATAACTTACTACGTGGATGAGCTGAGCTAGTTGGTTAACTTATAATACATCACGAGTGGAACCAGCTGAACAATGAAGGAAGGAGAAAAGACAACCGATAGCTGGACTATTGACTATTTTAAAATAGTTGGTAGTAAGGCGGTCGGTTTTCTTTTCTCCTTCCTTCATTGTTCAGCTGGTTTCACCCGTGAGGGACCGAGGAAAATTGGGACTCCCTCCCGCGTGACTCCGGCCCGAAATGTCAACACTGTCTCCCAGTGGGCCCGGTGCTGGGGTACCGCTGACTAGGTTTGACTAGAGGAAAATTAGTGACTCCCTCGCCGGGGGAAAGAGGCGGGGGGGGGGGTGTTTTAGTTTATTTTGTTCGATCCCCCAAAGGTCATCCTGGTGATATCCCATACCGCCTGGTGATAGTTACAAAATTGCAGAGTGGAAGAAATTGGCTTAGGAGGGAGGAATCATACTTTTGGTTTTTAGTTTTTAGGCTAGGTGGCGAAAGCTACCGCCCGTTGTAAAGGGAGCAGCCGTTAGCATCTATCCATCCATCTATCCTGAAGTTAAAAAAAACAAAACGACTCTTGTTCAACGAGGTAGAGGGGCTTAGAGCGATAAACCGGGGTTCCGGTCTGCACTCGGAAGTACAGACAGGCCGCTGCTATTGTACGCTAATGTAATCACTACTCGTCACGTGACCAAACCAAATACGGGACGTCACAGGAAAGATGGCAACTCCCAGGCAGCGGCTGGCCCCAGCTGGGCCGCAGCTAACGTTGGCTGGAGCATTGGCCGGAGCTTCTCAGATCCGTTGTTCGATGTCGTTGGTCTGAGCGAGTTGATTTCAGATCGGCAGCCGTCATATAAAGCCGGTCAAAAGCCACTTCAGAGTTCAGCGTGGTCTCTCACGTAGGTATAACATATAAATACACAGGAACGGTGTGCATTTCGCTGGTGATCGACAGGGTTATTGCCACGACAGAGACAAATGCCCCTGTGTTGCTTGGACCTCGGATTGATTTGAATATCGCAAAGATAAATTTCAATGCGACGTTGTTTTGCTCTCGTTGACCATCGGCATCTTTGAGGTGTGCAGTGACGCGTGTGCTATGTATTTGAATACACAGTTTAGCTACGAAAATTGCGTGAGTCGTGCTTGACAGTGTGTAATTGTGGTGCCGCTTCATTCAAATGACCGAACGCTCACTTTGGTAGTGCGGCGCACCGGAGAACTGGTAGTTCCCGCGCCGTGCAAGATGATGATGTGCTCTTTCCTAAATTGTTCCGCCGAAAGTGTGCACTTTCACGGAGCTCAGGTGTTGCAGTTGGTATTGAATCCGCAGGTCGGCCGTACGTTTCGTCGACACAAACGTTTCATCAACACTCGTTACGCGAATTGCTAGTTGTATGGATACTTCGTGAACGGGTGGGCTGGATAGATGTTACCTACCCAGCCCATCCGTTCACGCCGTTTCGCGGTGACAGTCTGCAGTGGCTTATAACCAGAAAAGTAATCCCACATCCATATCACTTCAGTTCGTCTACGGCAAACATCAAAACCCCGAAGAAGTTTACTTATTCGGACAGAACGCCACTAAAGCAATGCAGCTTCTTTACTGGTTTGGATAGACTCTTATGAGTCAGTTTTGGTATACTGTCATAGATCCCTGGTACAGTCTTTTCTTGTATCAATCTTTACTATTCTGGAAAGTTCCAGACCATGCTCAGTTGTCACTGTATGTTCTGGGGAGGTGCTGGGTACTTTACACTGAGCTCTTCATTCTGTGTGCACCCTCCGCAGCCGAGTGGCCCAACAACAGAGCACAGGTGGCGGACTCTCCCGCGTCTTGCACATTGGCAAGCCGTGAACCAAGTTCAACCCTGATTCTAGCAGAAAAACCACCAGACGAGCGAGTCGCACAAGAGCGAACCCCGGAAATTCACCACGAAGAACCTGAAATTCGAGCCAGTTGCTTGCTGCTACCAGGAAGAACCACCGGAATTCGGTCTCTTGCCACAAAAACCGAAGCTTTTCTTTTTGGCAGGAGATTGAATTTTCTGGCAGGCGACCGAACTACCAAGTCGAAGACTATGAACAATAGTCCAAGTTCCCCTTTACCTGCGGAATGGGGACAGTGTTATTTACGCTCATCGACATCCTAAGAATCATTATTACGTTTTGATTATCATTTTATGCTAAAATTCGGGCATGGAGATTAATGTGTTTATATTTACAATTGTGAAAGAAGAGCCTACCGAGTTTGTTCGTGTAGTAGAAGCTCATGCACAACATTAGGTAAGGGGTACAAAAGTACAGAACACAAAAACCTACCTAACTTTACTATTCCATGTTAACAGCGCTAGTCTTCAACTTTTTACTGACAACCCGAACATTTGAAAAGGCTGACTTGATTGGAATCTAATTACAAATGCCTTTCTTGGCTCTACCACATTTTGTCGTTTTTCAAGGAATATGCTTTCAGGACAACTCAGTCTTCGCTCCAAAAATTTGGTCAGGCGTTTTATTTCAAACGCCGGTGTAATTTGTTCAGACCTCGACGACACCAACTCATTCCCCTTTTTCTTCCGTCGTAAAACGGTATAAATAAACGTTCTTTACTACTTTAGGAGGTAGTTTAGTGGAGGTCCTAGCGGTTCTTCTGACTGGATGCATTCCATTGTGCCCGGAGTAGAGGTACACTTTTGTCAAATAAATCGCGACTAGCACACCTTCAAGCGCGGGCATTCTAACTTCCAAACGCACCTGTCCGACCTGTTAGAATCAAAAAGATGAAACATTAGCCTACAGTGTCTCTGACATTTACACGTATATTAGCCGTTTCCGAATATATAATGAAAAAAGCTTTGTGTGCAGGCTGCACTGCATGGGAAAATACACGAATTTCTGATACACCCGAACTCAAGGGAGCAATATTACTAGCTAGCGCTGCAAATCGGTTAAAAAAACACATGGCCCGTAGTGTCGCGTTTATTGCTTTTCACGTGAAAGGGAAAAATAGACGGTGTGTAAAGATACAACATTATATTTATATTTTTTATATTTCATATTGTTTTATTTATTTCAATACATTGTGATACATTACTTGATAGTCATATCCAACGGAGAGTCGAGGTAACTCACAGATACAAGAAACAATTAAAGAATGACTTCAAAATTGCATGGAATAATAGTAGGATGAAAAGTAAAACATAAATAAAATGTTGTAACGATGCAAAAGAAAAAGTTCCGACGACATATAATTAATTATAGTGAGAGACGGCAAAGCCTGTGAATTTCCAAGAGGCCGAAAAGCCAAATACCAGAAACGTTTCTACTCTGCAAGGACAATGAGCGTTCGAATATTCCATTACTTCACGGGCAACTCAAAAACCTCCCGCAGAAGAGCCTTTAGAAAATCAGTGAACCATTTCACGTTCTCGAGTCTGCGCGCGTTCCTCGGAATGCCTTTAGTCATGGATATCATGAAGGCCCTCTCTCTCTGAACTTCTTTTGAAAATGCGGTTTAATGCAATGAAGGATGAAACCAGTAATTTTGCTTCATAACGCACAGCCGGGAGCCAGACAGGTAAATTGCAAAACGTAAATAAAGTCTGGTGACGTTAAAGTAGAATTTACCTAAACCAAAAAAAATAGTTTTCTTAAAAATGATATACTACGACTGCATACCTGATCACTTAGAAAGCGGGCAAAAATGTAATTATGACATAAGGTTGAACATAATTGTGTTGACACAATGTACCAAACGACAATCCTCCTAGCCGGACAGAAGGTGGTGCAATAGAGGATGACAAAACCATGAACTACACACACGCATAAGGAGCAAATCACGGTGCTTTGGCAAAAACTAAACTAAAAATACCACTTTAAAATTAGTTTAATAATTGGAGTATACATAAAGACATTCCACTGCAGTTAATGGTAAGACACAACTGTATTATTAAGTGTTATACAACCTACAACACTATTGATAATAACTAAAAGCAACAAACCCTACTATCAACATACTACAGTTGCACTCATGTCCCACTTCGTCAATTCGCGAGATTTGATGGTTCCTTTTCGAAGCCGGTCAGGGATGTGAAATATTGCCTCGTTTTACAGCTAACATAACCTAACCTAACCTTCTTTTCTAACGTTACCTAAACTAACCTAACCTAACCTAAACTAAACTAACCTAGCCTAAACTAAACTAACCTAACCAAAATTAACCTAACAACAGTATCGGGAGTTGAAGGGAATATTTTTCCGCTATTTCTAGTTTCGTTTTGCCAAGACGGCGCACCAGATTTCGAGAAAGAATACAATGCTGGCACAGCTGAGGACTATTGCCCACAGAATGAACCAAGATGCAGAGTCATCGAGGCCGATGTTCCGCATCTCAGAGCCACTTCCTTTTTGTACACAGTGCTTCCAGTTTCCGAGACTGTCATCCATCCATTTCTGTACCAGCCCTCCCTCGAAGAGTCTCTTAATCCTAAAAAGTGGTAAAGAAAAAAAAAAACACGTTGGCAAGATTGTTAACTCCTGGGATGTCATTCTGAATTAAAAGCATTGATTTCACTCTGCAGCCATCTTGATTGACAAGATGGCTCCAGAGGAGCAAGCATGTGCGCGCTGCTCCCAGCCGATTTGTGGCCGGTCGCAGTATTCGCCTTGTGCGTCTTGCAAAATGCGCTTTCATTACAAGTGCATAAATGTTCAAGCCGGTGAATACAATTTCTTTATGAATCCGGGAACAGCAAGTACAAATGCAATCAGTGTATGAAGCGACGGGATCCTTCGACAGCGGAGCTTATCAGCGAGGCCGACATCGCTATCACGCCCCCGAGGATTCTGCGGCTCTTTTGAATTCTGCAGACGCTGTCAACGAAAATTCTGCAAGTATTATCCAGTTGATTCGGTCAATGGCGAGTCGACTGGAAGAGCTTACAAGCGAAGTGCGGGAGCTTCGAGTGGAAAACATTTCGCTTCGTGACGCGGTGCGTGACCTGCGGGGTTGTGTCTGGAAGAGTGTAGAATTCCCAGCACTGCCCAATGGCAGCGACTGCCATGCTCCATCCACGGGTAGCTTCACATCAGCTGTTATCACAGACACAAGTGCATCGCGTGCTGGCGTACCCCTACCTAAGTTCTATGCTCGACAAAAGTCTTCTGGTCGTCATCAACGTACGGTCGTGCACCGCTCATCCGACCCGGAAAGGCAGACGCAGAGGCCTAGCTCCAACCACAGTTGGCACAGCTAAGCAGTCCATGCTGAAGACCGCCCCGAGACCATCGGCAGTGACGGGTCTCTTTGTCTCCCATCTGGCTGCGAGCACCGAAGCATCGGATGTGCAAGGACTTCTGGCAGGGCTTGCTAGGGGACAAAACTGTCGTGTGCACCAAACTAAAACCAGGTATCCGACGTACAGCTCTTTCCATGTCTCTTTGGACAAGGACTTGTTTGAACTCTTGAACAAGCCTGAGGTGTGGCCTGATGGTTGCGTCTTCCGTCCACTTTTTGGCAAGTTGTTGCTTTTCTACCCTAATGATGGCGCGGAAAACTAACTTGTACTAATAAAATACGAGAGGTCTCAGAACCAAAAGTGAGGACTTTTTGGTAATGCCCTTTCTGTGACCATGACATCATTTGTCAGACGGAAACGTGGCTACATGAATCTCGCACTAGCAGCTCTTATTTTCCAAGTCAATTCTCAGTATTTAGAACAGACAGAAACTACACCGAACGTGTTAAATACGGTGGTGGTGTTCTAGTAGCCTGCAAGTCTGATTTTTATCCGATTAGGCGTACAGACCTTGAGACGTATAGGGAATGTGTCTGGGTGGAAATACCGGCATCGGATGGCTTAAACTACCTTGTTGGCTTTTCGTATTTTCCTCCGAATTCCGACGTTTGTGTTTTCATAAACCATTTTGCAGACCTAGAGAACCGAATTGATTTTTCAAAGTACAAAGTACGCGTTTACGGCGATTTTAACCTTCCAAAGGTCGACTGGTTAACCGGCTTTGCCCAGAGTGACTGCGCTCTAGTACGAGATAAAATACAGTGCCTGACCAATTTTATCAATTTTAACGGGTTGCATCAGCACAATACCATAAGAAACTGTGCTGGAAATGTTTTAAATTTGATCATATCGAATGTAACCGTCTTCGACGTAAAAGAGACACGCGAGACGCTTGTCGCAGTCGATAATTTTCCCCTCCGTTTACACTATGTTTCTTTTTATCATTTCAAATACTACGTGAGCAGTCACTACCCAAGTTTATCTATACGCGTGGCGATTATCTCGGCGTATACAATCGTCTTCGTAGCTCTGATTGGTCTTGCCTCTTTTACGTTACGGACGTTAATTCTTGTTTCGAATTGGTAACATCAACTGTCCAGCGGGCTATAGAAGAATTCATACCTAAACAGTGTCCAAGGAGATCAACATTTCCTAAGTGGTTTTCATCTGTCCTGAAGTATTATATGTGTAAAAAGCAGAATTACCACAAACTCTATAAAAAGTCAAATTGTGAATATTGGTACCAGAGATTTTCAGTCTACAGAGCAATAGTTTAGAAGCTTTACTCTCGGAATGAAGCTCGTTATCACAGCTGTTTGGAAAACACTTTTAAGAAAGAACCAAGTTGCTTTTGGAATTATGCTCGGGCCCAAAGTAAGGATAGTGTCAGCACTTCTCTGTTGACAATTGACGATAACATTTTATGCAAGCCACAAGAAGTGAGCCAAGCATTGGCTAATCACTTTAGCTCTTGCATTTCGGAACATGACAGTATGCCTAATGATTTTGAATTTGAGGGTTTTGGTGACTCCTTAGCATACCACAGTGTAACCGAGTATGAGGTGATCTGCTAGATACGGGAGCTCAATCCAAAACTTTTAACTGGCTGTGATGACATTCCTAATTTTATTATCAAAGCATGTGCTGAAAAACTTATACCTATCCTGACACATATATTTAATCTGTCCTTACAGTATGGGGCATATCTTTCTCGGTGAAAAGTTTCAGTCGTAATACCAGTCTTCAAGTCAGGAAATTCTTCTAATGTCAATAATTTCTGCCCTGTGTCTCTTCATTGTGGCTTCTCAAAAGTTTTTAAGATGGTGGTGTATGAACGCTTGTAAACCTATTTTAAACAAAAAATTGACCTTTTCAACACGAATTCCTCAGGGGCAGACCAGTGGGGACGAACTTAGCTACTTTCCTCGGTCATACTGGTCCTGCAGTATGCAACCGTGGTCAGGTGGACACAATCTACTTTGACATTACCAAGGCCTCCGATAAGGTTTACCACCAGATACTCTTGTTGAAATGAAAAGAATACGGGCCATGCACCTTGTATTGCGCATGGTTTGAAAGTTACCTTCTAAATCACCAAAGTTATGTTAGATTTTTAAATTTTGTGTCGAAGACATTCGCATCTTTATCTGGCGCACCACAAGGTTCTAATTTTGGACCACTCCTGTTTTTGATATTCGTTAACGGTCTACCATCTTCCATCAGAAACTTGAAAGTGCTAATGTTCGCCGATGACTTTAAACTTTTCCATGTGGTTGACAATGTGAATCACTGTATTCAGATACAAAATGACATCCGCTCCCTTGAACATTGGTGCTTAAAAAATAGGCTTCAACTGAATCCAAAAAAGACTGTAGTAATCTTACTTACCAGGAAGAAGGGGAGTATAGCCTTCGACTACACTATATTTGAAGAGCAAGTGCTGCGGGTTGTCTACGTACGGGGTTTTGGTGTCTTTGTGGACTCGAAATTGGATTTTCGCCTCCACGTCTCTCGCATTGTTGGTCAAGGACTTCGCCAACTCGGTTCAATTTCGCGGCTGACAAAAAATTTCGTCACTGAGTGTCTTTCATGTCTGTGTTGTGCATTGGTTAGATTACGCCTCGAGTTCGCGTATGTGGTTTGGAACTCTGTAACGGTGTTACATAGTAATCATACTGAAAACGTTCAGCGTAAGTTTATAATAATTTTATACGATCGATATATTGGCCGCCGCCGTTTCTACAATTACCGTTCCCTGCTCCCTGATCTCGGTCTAGTGCCTCTGCACGATAGACGAATTGCAAGAGACATGCATTCGATGCGTCAAATTGTGCATGGTTCTGATTGTGCCCAGCTGCTGATGTCGCTTAGGTTCCGGGTACCGTCAGGGAGGACATCAAAATGCAGAGATACGTTTTATCCTGATGTGCGGGCCACCTTCCCAATGACACGCCTGCAACAGACTCACACTGCCTTTTTTTGGTGAAACAGACATTTTCGCATGATTGTGTTTTTATCCCATACTTTTATGCATCTGTGTACAGGACAGTGCTCTCCTGCTCAGGCCACTTGGCTGTTCGCAGGCACGAAAATAAAACCTACCTACCTACCTACCTACCTACCTACCTACCTACCTACCTACCTACCTACCTACCTACCTACCTACCTACCTACCTACCAACCAACCAACCAACCAACCAACCAACCAACCAACCAACCAACCAACCAACCAACCAACCAACCAACCAACCAACCAACCAACCCAACCAACCAACCAACCAACCAACCAACCAACCAACCAACCAACCAACCAACCAACCAACCAACCAACCAACCAACCAACCAACCAACCAACCAACCAACCAACCAACCAACCAACCAACCAACCAACCAACCAACCAACCAACCAACCAACCAACCAACCAACCAACCAACCAACCAACCAACCAACCAACCAACCAACCAACCAACCAACCAACCAACCAACCAACCAACCAACCAACCTACCAACCAACCAACCAACCAACCAACCAACCAACCAACCAACCAACCACCCAACCAACCAACCAACCAACCAACCAACCAACCAACCAACCAACCAACCAACCAACCAACCAACCAACCAACCAACCAACCAACCAACCAACCAACCAACCAACCAACCAACCAACCAACCCAACCAACCAACCAACCAACCAACCAACCAACCAACCAACCAACCAACCAACCAACCAACCAACCAACCAACCAACCAACCAACCAACCAACCAACCAACCAACCAACCAACCAACCAACCAACCAACCAACCAACCAACCAACCAACCAACCAACCAACCAACCAACCAACCAACCAACCAACCAACCAACCAACCAACCAACCAACCAACCAACCAACCAACCAACCAACCAACCAACCAACCAACCAACCAACCAACCAACCAACCAACCAACCAACCAACCAACCAACCAACCAGCAACCCAACCAACCAACCAACCAACCAACCAACCAACCAACCAACCAACCAACCCAACCAACCAACCAACCAACCCAACCAACCAACCAACCAACCAACCTACCAACCAACCAACCAACCCAACCCAGCCAACCCAACCAGCCAACCAACCACACCAACCCAACCCAACCAACCGGCCAGCCCAACCAACCGACCGACCCAACCAGCCAACGGCCAACCGGCCAACCAACCTACCCAACCCAACCAACCGACCGACCTACCTACCTACCCACCTACCCAACCTCACCCACCCACCCACCCACCCACCTACCCACCCACCTGCACCTGACGCCAGCCTGCCCACCTACCCACCCACCTACCCACCTACCTACCTCACCCACCCACCCACCCACCCACCTACCCACCTGCCTACCTCACCTACCTCACCCACCCACCCACCCACCCACCTACCTACCTACCCACCTACCCTACCCACCTACCTACCTACCTACCTACCTACCTACCCACCTACCTACCCACCTACCCACCTACCTACCCACCTACCCACCTACCTACCTACCTACCTACCTACCTACCTACCCACCTACCCACCCACCCACCCACCTACCCACCTACCCACCTACCTACCTACCTACCTACCTACCTACCTACCCACCCACCCACCTACCCACCCACCCACCTACCCACCTACCTACCTACCCACCTACCCACCCACCCACCTACCCACCCACCCACCTACCCACCCACCTACCCACCCACCCTACCCACCCACCTACCCACCTACCCACCTACCCACCCACCTCACCCACCTACCCACCTACCTACCTACCCACCTACCTACCCACCTACCCACCTACCTACCCACCCACCTACCCACCCACCTACCTACCTACCTACCTACCTACCCACCCACCCACCTACCTACCTACCTACCTACCCACCCACCCTACCTACCTACCTACCTACCTACCTACCTACCTACCTACCTACCTACCTGTCTGTCTGTCTGTCTGTCTGTCTGTCTGTCTATCTGTCTATCTATCTATCTATCTATCTATCTATCTATCTATCTATCTGTCTATCTGTCTGTCTGTCTGTCTGTCTGTCTGTCTATCTGTCTATCTGTCTATCTGTCTATCTATCTATCTATCTATCTACCTACCTATCCCTTCACTTTCTATTCATTGTTTGATAATCTTCAGTTCTAAATATAAATAAAAGCGGGACACAGCTAGGAGTGTATTGCTCTCATAAAAGACTGGAAGACTACTTCATTGAAGAGTACTTTAACAATCTGCAAAATAATTCTTCAGTCCAGGCTTTCTATACTTAAAAGCGTATAGCTGAAAGTGGGTGGTCTTCGATAGTCTCATCACAAGAGGATCACCAATGACATAAATCAACCTCACACAATAGAAATGATAAATAGTCAGTTTCGAAGTAACGAATGCATTAAAATTATGTACACCCGCACAAGTGGTCGGGCATTCTTAGAAAAGAGCTAGTATAAAATTAGCAACTGCAGCAGTTACTACCTTTTTTTGACCTTTACTACCTTTTAATAACGATTTACAAGTGTAAAGATCGGTTACAACGAAGTCGGTTAAAAGGAAAAGCAGCTACAACGAAGCGATTACGATTTCTCATTCCCGTTTGCACTTTTTCAATGCATTTCTGTCTGTTTTTAGCAAAGTAAATTGAGCAACTCCAGCGAATATAGCCAAAAAAAAAATTGTGACAATTAAAAAAACAAGTTTAAAAGTTTAATAAGTCTCGGACCGCCTCACTTGCTGCCGCGGCCAATAAGCTACCCAGAACAGGCTGCAGGAAATGCTGGAAAGGCCGCCGGCGGCTTTCTCTGCGACGTCATCCGCTCCCCGCTCCTTACCTGGGAAGCGGCTTTACCGCATCGCACGCGTAGAAGCCGTCGTGGCCATAGAGTTATTACAATGTACGCTAGAGGTTCAAGTGGCGCTAGTGTGCTGACGCAAAATGAAGCAGACAGCAACCAGTCGAAAATTGACTTCCGCTAATGCATTTCTATAGGAAAAAGTGACTGCATTTTCTCCCTGCGCTCGGTCATAAGAGCAAATATCCCGAATAATTTGTACGTGCTAGGTAGCTTGGAACATTTCTCAGTCAGGCTGACGAAATACTTGGTCAGTTACGGCGTTTTTCTTTCAAATTCATCGCATTAAAAACGGTGCTAAAACGGCTTCGTGCGTGTATTTATGAGCACTGTCGGACACTCTTAGCGCAAACACGACGTCGGTGCTTCTCACCATGAGGTTTATAAGTGCCAAACGAACGAAGGACATCTGGAAAACAAGGGAGACGGCAAGAACTACGCAGTAAGACTGGATCAGTAACTACCTGTGCATGTGCGATCAAAATAAATTGAAGGCCACGTAATATATTCCGATTTTAAATAAGAAAATAAGTACTGCTTTATCCTCTTTGCACTGCGCGAAGATACCCGTTCTACGTTCAAAATATCACCCGCGCGCTCGAAGTCTTTGAGAACAAGTGCCCGATAAAAGCTGCCCGCCAGAGAAAACAATACGAAAAGACACCTTTCATCGCCCACGTACTCTATTGTTTACCTTTTGAGTGTTTTTATCGGCTTATGCTCACGACGGGGTCATTTTCATATACTGGCATATTAGCAATATATAAGCGCCACGGGAATGCTGGTGAACCTTGAACACACTCTATATTCTTTTCGATTGTAATTTGGCTTTAATCGTCGCTTGTTTTTACACACCTGCTGTGGAACACATGTTTGGGACTGAAATGTAGCGAAGTTAAACATCGTTCACTGATGAAGAAAAATGCGGTAACTAAAGCGATTACACTTTTAGAAAGTTAATCAAGCACATACTATTCGGTACGACCCAAATATAACCAAAGTGTTCGGAGTTATTTTCTTTCGAAGAGACAAAATGCACGCGCGTTCTCCCATAGGTATGCACAGGAGCACCGCAAAAGTAGACTGGTTGCTGTCTGTTGCAATTTGCGTCACGGAAGTCGCACAGACACTAGCGCCAGTTGAACCTCTAGCGTACATTATACAAACTCAATGGTCGTGGCATGCCAATAGGGGCGTTCCGAGCGCTAGCGACAACATACCGGCGGAGGTGACGGAGAGAGCCTAGATGTAAGAGAGGGCGCAGTAAGTACACCTGCACTTGATTGTCGCGTGGCCAGTGTGGCGAGGAAACTGCGCGGAGAGGCGGACACGTTTGCAGAAGGTGGACGCTTTTGAGTTTTGACTCCTTGCATGCTGCAGCTCGTTTTGCGAATGCGGCCCACAAACCAGATGATACAGATCGAGCTGTCGCCCCATCTCTTCAATCTAAGCTCTCTATACCGACGACAGACAAGCTTGAGCGCGAACTGTGCGCGCTTCTCTGTTTGCTTCGTGATCCGTGTCGGCGTCTGGTCGGTGAGGTCGCTCTTGCGCGAAAGTCTACTTCGCTCAAGCACCGATTCGGCGAATCATCGCCACTCAACGATGGAGAGTCCCGGCACCGCCGGCACCTCGACGGGGAAGGCGAAGGCAATCAGCTTGAATTAAACGCGTGCCATCCTCGACGGAGTGCGCATAAACGTAAAGAGTGCCGTCCACCGCCGGCGTCCTCCGCAGCGGCCGCCGCTGCTGTCGACACAGTCCGTACGCAGCACACTCTTTTTTTTTT
Source organism: Ixodes ricinus (assembly GCA_037355805.1). Taxonomy (NCBI): domain Eukaryota; kingdom Metazoa; phylum Arthropoda; class Arachnida; order Ixodida; family Ixodidae; genus Ixodes; species Ixodes ricinus. The sequence continues at coordinate 42,453 of JAZHYW010008330.1, forward strand.
TTTTTTATTAGAGTTGTTTGCAATTGGTGAGAAGCGGCTCCGACCTAGCAGATGACGCGTGCAGGGAAGCCTCGACCGCCTTCTGCATGCTCGATAAACATGTGCCCATGATAGCCCGTTTTATCTTTTTTTTTCATGTCCTTTGTATGAGTTCAGATATAACAAAGAAACAGATATAACGAAGCGATTTCCGATTTCCGTTGACTTCGTTATAACCGGTCTTGACAGTATTTCAAACTTGCAGTAGGTTGTAAAAAGGTAATTAATAGACTAGTTACTACCTTTTTCTGACCGTTGCTACTTTTTACTACCTCTTTACAATTTCAAACGCACAACATGTAGTAACTGCAGCTGCTATGCTGGGAAGCGAGAGCATGGCTGCTGACACCTATGGCGACGCTGTTTTAGGGACTGTCGTAAATAAATATGTTGTGTACCGTTACTCCTTAGTAAGCGATATATTCCTCGGAAACTTTAGCAGCAATACTGGTATGAAAACAGGATAGTATTTGTAACATCGCTCAAGGACGATGTGGTCACTGACCATCCGACTTTTTCAACTCACTTCATGGCTATAAACGAGGCATGGGTAGCCATTTTTAGAGCGCAGCTCTTAGGCGCCCGTTTCCGGCTTGAGCGGCGTCGGCGTCGCCGTTGGCGTAACCGCGCGGTGCATTATGGGAAATATCCCATAATGCACCGCGCGAGTCCGAGGGTCACGTGACTCGGGGGAGGGGTCACGCACCCTCAGGTCACGTGACCTCGGGGGGAGGAGGCGGAGGGGGTCACGTGACCCCTCAGGTCACGTGACCCCCCCCCCAGGGTCACGTGACCTCGGGGGAGGAGGGGTCACATGACCGGGGGGAGGAGGGGAGGGATGGTCACGTGACCCCCCAGATCACGTGACCCCCTCCCCCGAGGTCACGTGACGCCCCCGGAGGAGATTGAAGAATGAGGGGAGGAGAGGAGGGGTATACCCTCCCCTGATTACCCTTCCTCCTCCTCCTCAAGAGCTGCGCTCCAATTCGGCGTTACAGGGAGTTGTAAACGGCTTTCATTTTTTTCAACTCACTTCATGGCTATAAAAGACGCATGGGTAGCCATTGAGGGCACTGATTGGTTAGCGTGTCGTCGCGTGTGTTTTGTGCGTGTGTGTCGTACTTGTTCTTTAGTGCGTTGTTTTTTTAGCGCATTTACCCTAAAAAATTTTGAGTTCCGCTCATCTCGTGCTCTGTCTTTGGGAGTACTTTCCTTCCCCAGTCTCAGTTCAGACGTTGTTTCGTACAAGGTGGCCCCGGGTGACCTGTCCAGCGCTAAAATATAAGTGACTTCTTTTATTTTTTTCTTTCTTTTTATCTGGCTTCCTTGTCGCCGTCTTGGTGGAAATGAATAAAAAAATAATCTTTGGATCTTTTAAATTCACATATCCCTCAAATAAGAATTTTTTTTCCACATAAGGCATGATATAAAATTAATTTTAGATATAAAGAGCGTTTCAGTTAACTCGTGCAAAAAAATGTGCGGAAGTAACGCAGTAGTTTTACAGTCCTATGGCGCTAGTATAGATATTTTCTGGCGATGAACCTACTCTCTAATTAACGCAAAATAACAAAGTAAATGTTTAAATATTAATATATGAGCAAACCCTCTAATACAAAATTTCTAGAGCGTGTTCAGGAACATCCCATCATGCCGTTTTCATAAAGGTTTCGTTTGCCAAAGTGTTTTCGAAGCTAAAAAAATCTGCTCAAGATTAAAAAGAAAAAAAAAACTCAAATCTTACGTGACCAATGCCCTAACGTTGCCGTTTGCTAGAGGGTCGTTGTATTTGATTTTTATAAAATCTCGTGGCATTCTTTTTATTTGGAAAACATTAGACACACGCATTCTATCTTTACTGGAACAATACGAAGTGATGTTTTTCAACACGCTCTAACTTTTTATTAAAAGATTTGCACACAAATTAATGTTTAAGAAAATTTAGCTGATTTGTTCATGTGATTTCGGCAGTTTTGCACATCTCAAAATATATTGATACACTCAATACGACTGATCAATACTTCACTATTTACACCCGTGTAGCGTGCACCAGTTTTCTAACGGTTGGCTCACGTTACTCCAAATAGGAGAAATATTTTTTCTCGCGTGGGTCGTTTCAAAGTCACAGTTTGTTTATACCCTCCTGTAAGTTCCATTAAGCCTTATATAACTTCTTTTATAAAATTATAAAAAAAAATCATACAAGAGTTTTCATCAGGTACACGGTATACATCAATGCAACATACGCTAGAAGAGAACTCGGATTCTCGTTTATGACACATCAGCAAGCTACGACGACTCCGGCGGAGTGATTGCGCCTGCTGTTAATGTGGGTTAGAAGTTAAGATGTTACTATAGCGCGGGCATGACATGTTCAGTGATTCCAACCTACAGAGTGTAGCGTAGTCTATGTCTGGCGTACCCGCGCTACTTTGGGCTCGTGAACTCTGGTTACTAATAAACAGAAAGGACAGTGGAAGCTACGTGCTCATTGGGCCTGTCAACCGTCGGTCTTTGCAGCTAAATACCACACTTTTGGCGCATACTATCGGTCACAACGTGGGGTTAGCCAAAAATGGCAGACGATTGATTGCTCCAACAAAAAGCAAGCTTCCGCCGGTCTGTCAACTCAGCAGCGGACTAAGGTGCTGCAGGCTTTCCCTTAGCCGAAGGGGAGGAAATTTGCGAGAGTGGGTAGAAAGCCGAGATGCAGCTGGGAATTACAGATGGAGCGCGGAGCGCAGTTGTGGAGCTGCTGCCAGACTTCAGAGGAGGCCATGTTGATAGTGACACCTATGAAGCCATTGAGTTCGTCGACGAACATCAAGGGTGATATTATAAGGGCGCCTCGTGCATTTTTAAAACCGAAAGCCACAACAGATGGGAAGTTCCGGGCATGGAGGTGTTTTTCCAAGGGAGCCTTGGCGGAGGGCGCCGACGGAAATATAAATTATGGCCCGTGTCGAGCTGAGTTACAGCTACCGCCTGAAGGCCGCCGAGCGGGAGGTCCCTGACAAAGACGTCGGCGGGGACCCCGCCGCGCCAGAGGTCCAACACTGTAAACCAGAAAAGTGCCTGAAGCGGCATTCGCGTCTTTGGGGGTATTTTCGACTTTGACTGCCAGTGACCCCAGATTCCAGGAAAGCAAATAAGGGAGGTGTGCCACGCAAAGACGAACGTCTCTGGGGTCTGGGCAGCTTTCGCTTTTGGGGACAAGGGAGCACTACGTAGGGACGTGAGGGAAGGAGAGCGGGACAATAGGGCGACCGTGGAGGTGAAAAAGGCGGACTTGAACGAGACATGCAGATCGGGAGGACTCTCAGACGGTACGAGCTCGGACGACGCCTGCCTGCAGGGGAGGGGACAATTGCGAGACATCAAGTTGCCGGGTCTGGGCAAGACGACACCACGCCGTTGCAGCAGGGACGTGCTTCCTCCGGGGCAAGACGCCGGACGACCCCAACTCCCCGAGACTCCTTATCGACACTGCCGATCCCTCCCAGACACACCTCGTCGACTTGGCCAGCATCGTGGAGTGCCAGCCTGCTGCGGCCCCGAGACGCAGCGTGTCCCAAGCCAGTGTGCCTGCTCAAGAGGGTGAGCGCCCGCACCGTGCTCCCAGTCGGAAAATAAAAGTCCATATCGGAATTCCAGTCTCGCGGTGCTTCTTCCCCTCTCCACCCCAGAAGGGACCCCACGAGTGGTTGAAGCGCTACTCCCCTGTAGCGGTCATCACACAGACCCTCCTGGGGATCTAAGTTGGACACTATGAGAGAAAGTCGGTGAGATCTCCGATCGCCGCGATTGACCAGTGCTGAGGTCAAGCGCGGCGCTGGCTAATCATGGCGGTGGGTGATCTCGGCGACATTCTCTCCGAGTACCCAACTTAGAGCCCCTGGACACGAGTAATTTCGGCGTCTATACGGTGAAGCAGCGACTTACTTGTTAGAAATCTCTTGGTAAATGCGACGATCGAGGTGCTTGGAGAACGCGTACACAGCTGGAGTTTCCTCGATGGGCTGCTTGGCAATGTAAAAGTTGCGAACGTTTTCGCGCTCGCAGAAAAGGGCCATGTTGAAGAGGACGGAGCCACTATCGAGTGCCAGGACGGCTCGCCGCTCCGCCACTTGCCTCAAGTTGCCGTCGGAGTAGACGCTGTTCAAGGAACCATGCCCTTCTTCTTGCGGGACATTTCCCACACTTTCTTCACGTGAGGTGAGCTTGAACCCTGTGACGAATGAAAGGTGAAGGTGCCACAAGGATTTATGTTAACAGGATATTTGATTATAATTTTGATGCATTTAAAAAGTAAGGCGTGTAAGGTACACGGATGCTGTCTGCGCCGTGTATTTACCAGGCTAGGCGGACAGTAGAGAAAGGAATAACCGTCACGTTAAGTTGACTAATGGACTTCTTCCAAAACCGACGCGCCCCATCGCGGCAAAATACCACGCAGTGCACTCTGGGAACTAGTTGGCCACTCAGTTTCGGTTTCGACTGAGCAGCTTCATCTCATGCTATCACGCCGCGACCGAACGCGCTGCTTGCGTTTTCGATTATCTGACTTTTTACGAACGTACAATACGCTCATTCTCGAGCGATACAAAACGAAGACCGGGGCACTTTCCTTGGTTCCCGAAACACCGGATATTATGAGTGCGTATGCAAACGTAGTAAGACGTGGCTTAGTCACCTCACCCCACGAGTGCATCTTTGAGTTCAATTTCAATAATCCGGTCTAGTACCAGTGAACTACAACTGAAATTTGGTCACCTTGAGCCTTACACGTATTTTGTTTGCCAAACGTCCGCTTCTTGTTACTTCATCGGGCGAAAAGCAAGCCGCATCCTCACAGGAGTATCAAAGTTGAGCCCAGCGTTGACGCATGAACTTTTAAGGAAACGCAATAAATTCGACCTCACTACTGCACAAAAGTTACTATGATGTCTTCCTCGTGTCATCATATATCTCCCACTCAAATTTTATGCTGATAGAAGATTAAGTTTTCGCAAACGCTGAGATCGGCTAGCTGCGACGGAGGCCCTAACAAGCGTCCCCTACTCCTCGCTAAGCCTTTTTGGACGAGCTTTTACTGACGCCCAAGATCTGTGCCTGAACGGTGTGTCTGAAATTATCTCGGCATACTCAGGCAGGAAGAAAGCAAACACATAACAAATATTATGGTCATTAGCGACCGTCAAATGCGCTTTGAATAATTTCGTTCGTTTGGCGCACCGCATAGGGGTTCACGCCCGTCCGGCGCACTTCCGGCGAACGGTGCGACATTCTTCACACAAGTGCTCGACTTTTGCTTTCTTAAAACAGTTTGTATGTGTGAATGTGCCTATATGATTGCAGGATAACTTTATGCGCATACGCGATGTTGAATATTAGTGGGAAGCGGGTGGGGACTTCACTTCGTGCAGTGCTGCGGGTCAGTACAGATAAGAGATAAGTGTGTTAAAATTGAGCTTTTCAATGGCGCCTCCGAGTTTTACCTCGCGTACTCAGGCGTATTAAGAAAAACAGTAATTGCAAAAAGTAATATTTCGTCTATGGACGCACGGAACAAACAAACTTCCTGATCAACAACACTAATGTAAAGGCGCGAGCTCGATGGATGCATACTTATTGGTTGCTACAGCTTGTTGATTCGTACACAAGCGAAGATCCCCGAGCTTCACAGCGTTGAGATTCCCAGCACTGGCTCGTCCACATACCTCGAAACGCTGACAGAAAGGCTCAAGTACAAAAATACAACAAGCATGTGTTAAGACAAGTTATACGTCTCGGGCTTGTGCTAAAGCTTCAAGGTCTTGCCATTTGGGTTAGTTTAGAGACCACAAATGACGCTCTCGGAACCAGAAAACACGATATAACGGCCGTTAATAGTCCACGCTCTGTGTATAATCTCTTGTCGACGTGTCGATCGAAACCGAAACCATGCCACTCTCCTCCCTGGCCAACTAGTTCCCAGGGTGCAACGCGCGCCGTGTTGCATGCAGGGCTTTATGGAAGTAGTCTATTAAACGTAATCTGCTAATTATTTTTAATTTTTGATTTTATTGGCTACGCTGCAATTTTAGCATTGGTGCGGTTACTACTATAGACTAAATCAATTTAAGAATAAAATCGAAAATAATATTGTTTTGTTTTGACATATTGATTGATCAGTTTATGCCCTTTTTCGTCCGATTTAAAAATTTCGCCCAAATATAGCATTACGAGCCCTGCAAACAATGCGCTTTGTTTCACAGCAGCACTCAGTCGACAGCCTTTGCACATGTTCCCAGGACACGCTTCCGAAATTGTGACGTCGTGACCGAAACGACTACGACACCTTTCTAGAAGCGTCATTGCGACCAGGACTTATGGCGCGTTCACACTGGGAGCGGATCCGCAAACGCGAAGCGGATCCGCGCGTTCTCAACCGCAAAGCGGCTGAGATCGAGCGGTTTGAGCGCGTTTTTGCCAACCGCTTCGGGACCGATTTCTCCCAACCGCTTTCACGAACCGCAAAGCGGCAACCAATCGGAACGCGACGCTGACGTGACGTCAGTGTCTTTCAAAACAAGATGGCACCTGTCGCTGGCGAGGCGTCCAAGGCGCTGTAGTCCTAGCGTTACAGCAGACAAATCAACGGACAAACGTGATGTTGACGTTCGTCACTTGAGTCCGCCGCGAAAATAATTGACTCCTAATCTTAACGGGCTTCGTTCGCATCGGCGATTTGGTTCGCGTAAGAGTTTGTTTATTATTCCGGGTGCCACAGCCTGCAGCTCGCTGCCTTGCTAGTCTCTGCCCGTAGAACGTCGGAACCCGCCCCTGATCGACCGAAATGTCAGCTTTTGTACCCACTAAGATAGTCGCGTGAACTATTGAAAGCTTTGGACACCGTGCATGACCACCACGAAGGCCTTTAGAGACGTCGTGAGCCTGATTGCTTAGCCAACGCAATACCGCGGAGCGGGCAGGGTACCTGCGCTAGCTCGACCCGTAACGAGTACTACTAACAAAAGAAATAAAGGGAACAAACTCAAAAAATAAAGTGTACGTACCAGACGATGCAGAGGTAATCCATACGGCGTTTATTTGAGCTTAATGTCAAACAAACAGTAGACTCGATCGACGTTCGGGTGACGAGAGGAGAGTCCGCCGCCAACGAAGCCACGACCGGCTAGCGCCGAACACATTCCCCGCACCACGGTCCAACTCACCGTTCACAACTTCGAAAAGATAAGAGCGAACCACGAGGAAGGACACTGGCCCTCTTTCCCGAAAACAAGGTCAGCTATTCATGCGGGAAGGGTCCACTTGGAAGAAAAGGTCGGGGCATCCTGTTCTGAGTCAGCAAGGCGCGCCTAGCTGGGCTTTGCTTGCGGGCGAAGTCGAGGGAAGCACAGGCGAGTTTTGCGGGTCCATGTCTCTTTTTTCGCTGCCTGAACTCGTGATGCGTGTGAACGGTGCGAACATCCCGAAGAAAATGTTCCGGGTACCAAAATAGCAAATTTGTGGCTTTGAATCGTGGATTAAAGTGGATTTTGGATTATAAAACAGGGTTGCCAAACGCAACTCTCAAAAGATCACGCGTTATCGCCGAGAAACCTCCAACCGCCTCTCGCCAACCGGCAACCGCCTCTGGGTGTGTCTGAACGGGGTCGCTCGCGAACCGCATTCGCAACCGCTTCGTGATCGCGGATCCGCTTCCAGTGTGAATGCGCCATTACGGTGCTCTTGTTGCTCTTAATTTTTGACAACGGGCGAAATGCGCCACCCCACTCCTGCGAATGGAGGGGGCCGGCTTCCCGGAGGACAGTTATAGACGCTTTACGGCACCGTTGCAGAGGCGACGCCATCTTCGTTTTTCCTGACCCTTCCGCCATAGCTGACCTCCGGTTTCTTGTCAGTGCAGTGTGTTTTCTCGAGCACTCGCCATCATCTGAGTTTCTATTTACGCGTTTTCGAACCTGCACTGAAAATACGTTGTTTTTACGTGTCCATATTTTATGCCCCCGGTAAATTATTTTAATTAGTATCTAAACCAGTCTCGTGTTTTTTCTTTTATTTATCGAATGAAACCCGACTGTGAGTGTGATCGACTGGATCGACGACACAAGAAAATGGAACGAATACTACGTTATTCTAATGAATAATCGAAAGTCTTAAAGATCTGCATTAGCTCAATGTACCAATCTGGTTGTCTGGCGACGCCTGAGATATCAGTTTCCATATTTATAAAGTGGAATTAGCTTTAAGGGCAATATCGCCGAACATTACTCTTATTTCGTGGAATCATAGCAGGATGCAGCAGAGTAAGCGAGTTGGCAGAAATGGCACATCATCATATCACGGCTGTCTGTGCGAATATGAAATATAGCGGTGAAGTGTTCACGTTAAGGCAGACGAACAGTGTGTTACGAGCTGCGAATACGCCTGCAAATCTGCAATCTTCAGTTTTTCGCATTTGCTTGTACGGGTTAAATTAACGTAAAATGTTTTGGCTTATATTGCATTGGACTAAACGTATGCAGCTCCTACACTCGAGTGACATTTTCTTGTGCAAAAAAAAAAAATGTCACGCAAGTTTAGGAGGTACATGCGTCCAACGACGGAGAGCATAAAGTGCGCAAATTAGGCATGCCGATAGCGCCGCGCTGTGCCACTGAAGCACCAAGTTGTTGAAGGTACAGCCATAGAACTATCGAAGCTACCGTTGTCGACGCCGTTCATCGTTCTTCTTTAAATTGGAGAATCAGTACATTGAGAATTTCACCAAACGTCGACACCCCATGCGCGCTAGCGAGGCATCTTTGGTGAAGATAGCCTGTTTCCAGACTTAGACGGCGCGACCGTCTTGCCGAGCTACAACGCATGTCTTAACTTGTGTACGCTGTCTACGCCTCCATTGCTATCGCCTATCGCACGCTAGACGCCGCAAACAATCTATCCTGCAGGCTGGAAGACCAGAGGCAATCAAATTCGGAGGTCAGCAATGGCGGCTTGAAGGAAGCGCCGACTGGTATCAGCTGGGATAACTGATGCGTGAATGGCGTCCGTACTCTGTTTCACATCAGGTACAATCGCAGCCAAGGGTGCGCTCCGATGGAGACGATCTTGCAGTGGTCAAAGTGCATCGCGATGGCGCTCGTCGTTGTGGAGCATCTGTTATCGCCAGCTACTGCCGAGACCGGTTCTAACGAAGTCAACGGAAATCGGCAATCGCTTCGCTGCATCCGCTATTTCGTTATAACCAACTTCGGTTATAACGAAGTGCAAAGGAAATGGGAAATCGTCATCGCTTCGCCTTTAGCCGTTATTTCGTTATAACCGACTTAGTTATAACCGGTCTCGACAGCATACGAATTGAGCACAGTGAATGTGGCGTGATCCTGAGATTTCTTTTTTGCGTGCGTGATTGGTTTTATTGGTGTTGGCAGAAGAACAAAGTCGACGATCACCATGACCATGTACTTTCGGCGCTGGTTTGGTGAGCTCTATCGAATCATAGCGCTGGCCTCAGTCGGGCGTAATGTGAAACGGAACATAATGCAGAGCGCGTCATCTTGTTGACGCTGGGTCGCAGTACCTCGTCTCCTCACGACTAAATGTTTTTCAGATAATAGATCGGTGGAACATTTAGTTGCCTAGGTCTAACAACATGCGTGCAATATTTACCGACGGGTGGCCTCTATCTGGTTGGAATGTTCCAGCTAAGGTAAATGTTTAACAGTTGACGAGTTGGATTTTGTCATTTAATTTGCTCAACACGTTACACTTATCCGCACATCCGCCACTGTCAAACACGTTACCTCGAAGAGGCATTTAATTATTTAAGTGCCCTGTTTTTGTCTTTGTGTTTTCCTATAGCGCCCAGTATAGCTTGCTGTTATCATGTTTCAGTCAAGGGTGTCTTCAGTCATTTGTCTAAGTGAACTTACTCCCCGAACTGTGTGAACTGGTTTCATATGAAGCTCCGGAGGGAGTGATCGCGTGGGCGTTACCCAGAGTGTCTTTAACTAGACGTATAGCTTCTGTGATCGTTATTTAGGGGTATGTTAAGAAGCGTTCACATTCAGAACTTCTTGTGCGACTACTTTCCCGCATAACACGTGAGAGAGCTGATCGGGGCTCTCTATGGAGGAGAGCTTGACAATAGACGAGGATGAAAGCATCTCAGAAAAACAGACTGCGCTGTGAAATTGAGCATTTCATTTCAAGTGCTTTCACTTGGCTAAGTGCCACAGCGAAGGTTGTCTTATTTCTTGAAGTGTAAATATATTATCAGCCTCGTCCTTCGCAGATCTCGCTCTCTAGCACGCTGGAAGGAGAGAGATTTGTCTTAACAGTGCCGTCTCGCCGTGGAACATGTGCATCGTAGGTTCGCTCGCATTTCTGACGAACACTGTGAGATGGCGCAATGAGACTGCAGGTGGAGAAGTTAGCCAATGAGACCCACTCGAGAAGCCATCCTTTTTCGCACACGCGTTCTCAAGGCCACCATGCGCGCAAATGCGCCTGATCGTATAGGCCCCTGAAGGGACAGTAAACCTGCCGGGATGTGCGCGAAGCCCGAGCGAACGTTTGCCGCCTTGGTGGCTTTTGTTCATAAACATCTCTCGTCTTTTACGGTGCTCCACAATCTTAGAAATAGGGTGTGTATAGGGATGCACCCCTTGTCCCATATGTAACACCCCAAAACTACATTTGAACGTTCAGTGCATTGACGTCGAGCTGGCGATGCCAACTTTTACGAGCGGCTTGATAGCTGTTGGAAATAACGTACTAAATAGGTAATGTGCGTATCAAAGACAAAAAAAAAACATTGAGATTTTGCAGCAGGGACAAAAAACCTTGATTGTCTTACAGTAGCCTTTAACGCGTACATTAGCTGTTTTAATAAGTTTTATCGGTCGACTGCCAAGCCGCTCTGAAAAGTTGGTATCGTCGGTTTGACCTCTGTGGACTGAGCGTCGAGTTGTTGTTTTGGGGTTGTTACATATAGAACAAGGGGTGTACCTTTAGACACACCCTATTTTTAAAAGTGCATAGATTACAGCAATATACCTTTTTCGACAGATAATCACGCAACATTGGCGGTCGCCGTTTCTTCAGCCCGGACTGTGTGATTGGCATCGGAGTCGTCGCAAAACGTTGAGACAGAACGCGTTTGTGCTACGAGCTAAGCAGATTTCCCGACGAACGCGGATCCGGTCCTTGTGTCCAATATATGCTCGGGGTATGTACCCAAACAATGGCGGACAGGCAACGACGCGCACGTTTGAAGAGAGTTCATTGACTCCCCTCAGGCGCTTCGCCTGAATGATTTCCTTGAGAAATCCATAGGATGAAAAGCGAACGAACCCTGTCATAATTTTCGTAGTAAGTCCCCGAGGCGAGTATAGGCCTGAGGTGCGGCCTGGCTGCCACATCCATGATGTTGTCCACTTCGGGCACAAAGTTCCCGACTGCGTGCTGCGACTTGAGGAGACTGGCGAACGAGTTTGCGAGGACGACGACGGCGATCAGCCAGACGCCGACCAGGATTCGCGGCGATGTGCGAGCGTACATGTGCGGAGAACCTGGAAGTAGAAGACATGACTTGGCAACATAATAACAAATCTCGGCGAGCTTGTAGCGTTGGGCTCGAATTTGGACAATTATGATCAACTACGATTCCATCTCTTGAGCTCTAAATAAGATTATTTTGATTACTAACTATTTTTGACGAAGTGTAATTGAATACTTTAAGCATTACGTTCCATACAATTTTCCTTTTAAAAATATGGCTAACTTATCAGGAAACAACAAAACGCAAATTTGACGTGTTCGAAGATGTTTTGCAAGGATAAATTCAACTTTCCAGACTGCCAACTTGATTGTGGTTGTTCTGCAAAAAACAATTGTATAAACAAGGTATAAATGTGCTCTATTTACTTTTATTTTTATTCATATAAGGCATAGAGGCGAGCGCGTCGGTTTGGGCAGAACGTTGGTTACGCCGGTGCCTGCCCATAAAAATTCATTTCGTAAGCCATATCATGTTCGTGTTCATGCCTCTTACCAATGGCGTACAGATTCTCAGGCAGATTGTTGACAGAAAAATTCACGTAAAATGAAGTGCAGAACAAAGTTTTACAAATTTGCCATAGGCCTGACCTGATATTATAGAACACATATTATATGTTGGAACCTTGAAACCTCACGGCGTTATAAACAATCTGAATGTTTAGCTGTATAACTAAACTCTGTCATTGAACATTTTTTATTATTTTTATTTTTGACGTTTCTTCTTAGGTATGTCAAGGCTTGCACAGGTCGATAGACAATTACAGATATCACTAGTGACTCACTAGTGCATGTAACCATATGCTCAAGCAGCGCGCAAAGAGAAACGCCTAACTTTACCGAGTGTTAGTATCCCAATGTCAAACATTGCGCCTAATAAGATTTCGCTTCAAAACGTAAGTTTGCTTTCCCTGTACCATGAGCTTTTGTATTTTTTTCATCACGCAATTGTCAAAGTACCAGACATAACATTGAAGGCCAGGTATCACCCAAACAATGAAAACTGAGGCCTAATTTTTTCACCCGTTTGGCAATTTGGGCCCAATTACGTGTGTAATTGAAGAAATCACAAAAAAGCCCTAATTCTTACATTTGTTTTCGAACACTCATCGCCAAAGAAGCCAGGTGACAACCGAACTACCTGTCAGTGAAGCCTAACTCTACACCTTTTATAGCAAGTTGGTGCCAAAATACCCAGACTGACCGTACAATATAAAATTACGTTATACTGTGAATGTTTCGAGTTTTGTGGGATCAAAATGTCCAGGCAATACAAACGTTGACCGAAAAAACAGTGGTACTTTTGACAAGCCGTGCTCATTCACTTCTGCAGGCTTTTTTATGCTTGCGTTCAGATACATAAGTCAGTATATACTCGTAAGCGAAACAACACAACAAGATCATAAAAAGTGCAGTTACTTTGCATGTGTTCGGGTTTTTATTGCACGTTTTAATTTTACACTTAAAACGCATATATATATATATATATATATATATATATATATATATATATATATATATATATATATATATATATATATATATATATATATATATATATATAGGTGTGCGCACAACGTAGGGTGCGCAGACGCAGAAGCCGTGGGATGATAAAATAAAAAATTCTAATTTAATGCGAACCCCGTATAAAGGTTCTGTTGCCAATGCCATTCTTACTTTCGCAGAGGAAGTAGGCAAACAGTCTCCAACCATGCTCCTGGATTCGCCGATTAAGACTTGAACGCCTGTCGCCTTCGTCTCTTGAATTAAACCAGTCCGGTAATGAAATCAGGAAAGCAAGTACCACAAGTGCAATCAGCAGCATCAACCAAGTCTGCCAAATGAAGAAGATGAAATAAAAAGTTAGATTATACTAAATTAAAATATAGTTTAACATTTAATAAACCATTGAATGTGTGCCTGCTAATATTCTGCAGAAAAATCAGGTGGAAGAAAGGCACAATTACACAAGTGCTCGTCGTTCGAAAAAGGCACTCACTCAAATGTTTTCATAACTACTTCATCGTTTGACCAAAAAAACTATCCTATTCATTATTTCTTGCACAATTCGTTGGGGATATGAGGAAATAAAATGGAGTTTTACATTACGAGATTTTTAAACCTATTCATTTTATATGACGTAATTTACAACAAACCTAACCACTTAAAGTACGCTTTAGACTAATTGGGCCATGTATTGGATGGTGAGCTACATTATTTTTTGTCAGGCATACGAACAATGGTTCCTGTCGGAAAAGCTTATTTATTCGTGCAGAGGAAAGCTCACAATGATTATTTAAGCTTTACATATTACCCGGACTCATCGCATTGGCCGTTACACCCCTGACAAACAACACCCTATAATTGTTAAGTTTGCATTAGTTAAAATCTGACAGAAGCTTTTCTCCTCCCGGTTTTGTTTCGAAAAACGAACGTCTCGATAGTAGACGACTTCTCACAAAGTACCCGGATTGCACGAAGCAAACTAATTGAATATGGAAAAGAACAAACAGCACCATTTGAGATTTCTTTCAACAAGCACCTGTTGAATGGACGATGTTACATGTACGATCGAATTAACGATTTTTTCTTCGAATGTCCGCAATAGCAACCAACTAGTAAAAGTTTAGCACAACCAGGTACTGTAATCACGGCGCCGTGAGCATGAAGCAAAGCGAGCGAGGCCATTGCTTTTGTGCACCAATATTAGAAGCATAAACAGAAGCGTGACGACTTAAATATATTAATCGATGTTATGAACGTTGATATTATTGCACTAACTGAAACCTGGCTCACGTCCAAAATAACTGATAATGGCGTTTTCTTGAACTCGACTCCTTAATCGTCTTTTGTTATATTTCGCAGTGATAGGGTTTCAGGAAAAGGCGGTGGTGTCCTCCTTGCTGTAAAAAAAATCATCTTCACACTCGAAAAGTTAACGTTGTATCAGATATAGAGATGTTTTTTGCTTCCATAAATTGTTCACACAGGATTGTTATTGTTGCGGTTTGTTATCGCTCTCCTTCTTGCAATAAAATTAAAACAACGCAAGGATACGGACAAGAACAAGAAGGTAGACGACCAAGGCGCTGACTTACAACAGAAGTTTATTCGTGCTAACATCGAGATTAAATACCGCAACGCCATATAGAACTAAGATAAAATACATGACAGCTAGGCAGACCACGTGCTCCTTATCCACCGTCCTGCGCGTCACTGCGTGTCTAAAAAGAAACATTCCTTATCGGATAAAGACAGTGAAGGAGCGCTAAACCGTTTTCTGCCAATCTTCCAATTTCCTGTTCTTCAATAACTTCTCAACTGAGCTTATCTTTATTTTGCTAATCACTCCACACTTGTCGAACAACAACAACAACCACAGTCTCGGCAGTGCAGGCCAATATGACCTGACACAACTCTATTCACCGATGTTTGTTTGCAAACAAGCTCGGTGTCGCCAGCTATCGGCGTATCCTTGCGCGCTTCCGGTTTTCCTCTGCTTTTTCTCTTGTTTCACATTCTTTTGCTATTTGTAGGACGTTCTACAATGCGCGCAGGCTCTTGCAAACGTATTACAGATAGTTCTCCCAAAGAAAATCTTCTTACCCGATTACTGTGCGTTGTTGACGAACAAATAAATACACTACCGGAAGTCTACTGGGGTACCAAATACAGTGGCGCCCTCGTGGTACCAACTCCTACAGAATTCGGTGAATAAACGTTATACTTATGCTCTCGCAAGCGATCTTTGAAGCAGCGCCCCGTTTGCCCGATGTATCTCCTGCCGCACGAGAGGGGAAGAGTACACTAGTACCTCCACACAGTTCATGAACCGGTCATGATGTTTTTTGGTGCAACCCTGCTTTTCTTGAAAATAAGAGTTGATCTTTCTGCACAGCCCAGACAGCTTTTCCGGAGCTGAAAAAACTACATCAACACCAACCCTTCGGCCAACTTTGTTTAGGTTGTTAGAGATGTTATGCACTTAAGGTAAAACGGTTACTTTTTTGTTAACCCTATGAGCCTGCTGGGTCGTTTCCTCACCTGTTTTCTTAAGTATGCTCTCAGCAACTGTCGTAAACAGGTAAGACGGATACCCCACATATCAGAGCCTTGATGCTTGTGTGTCGAAGCTCTCTTTCACCCTGTGGGGGCAGGACTTGAACAGGGCATTTCTAAACCAGAGCTTAACAATTCCCCTTTTCACAAGTTTAGAATGCGCTGAGGACAAAGCAACATGGGTTTCTTAGCCCTCGGCTCAACATTCCAGCACACAGGGCCATGACCAAGTTGAAGGCTTGTTCATGGCCAGTTAAGAGGATGTTTATGTCTATAGCGTCAGACGCCATAACGGCCACGTTTAAGCGCAGGGATGACGTATTACCTTCAAAGGTGAAAACTGAAGTACGTAGGCTTTGCAAACGCCTAAGCCTAGATAAACTGGGCCAAGCGATCGATAAGAACAAAGGCTTCCCTACTGAAAAAAACCATTTGGCGCCTATATGAAAGTAAACGGGTTCATACCGGTAACAGTTTAGCTATACCGGTCACCAGTTTGTCAAAGGGGTCGCCCGTACGGCTCAAAGGGTCCCCCGTATGAGCCATAACGGTCACCTATTTGAGCAAACAGGTCACTCCTTTGGCAAACGGGTCACTTGTCTGATCAAATGGGCCACTCGTTTGAGCAAAGTTGTCGCACGTTTGCTCAAACCGGTTTCCATTCTTCACAGACGGGTGGCCGCTGACCGGCAAACTGTACCGGTTTAATCAAACGGCTCTCCGGAGCCCGTTTGATACTGAACGTACCGATCGGCGGCATGGGCACGCCTATTTCAGCCGTGCCAGCCTGTTTCCGGAAAGCCGCGAGAGCGCCAGTTTATCGGCTTACAATCGTCCGCGTAATGCAAGTAATGATATTTATATTTTGATTGCGCTGACGTTCGCTTATACTGCAACTGCAATAAGCGATTATTTTTATACGTCAACGTGCGAAGATGGCGAGCCGATATTTTTGACAGAACTTTAAAAATTTGGCGTTCTTTGTTGCCTCAATTTACTTATTCAGCTCGAATCTCTCTCGCAGAGGACGCGACCGCGTGAAAGTATATTAGGTACCAAGGTAAAGCGGCGAACACGTGGCTGCAAGAACATCGAGCATTGCGAGACCAGGCCCGCCGTTGCAGCAGTCAAATTACGCGTTCGCGCTGGGTGCTAGTTTGGCTCGGGCGCAAGCCGAGCTTCTGGCCGGCGCCATTTCCAGCGGTCCAGCGTGCTGAAATGCGCGCGTTTCGCCTGCTTTCCGAGGCTGCAAACGCGGCGTGCAGTGGCAATTCCAGAGAGGAGGAAAGCGCGTGTACAGCAGTTGGTGCACCCTCTCCCATTACATTGACTGCGTTGCCACAAAAAGCTAACCGCAAGTTGTTGTTTTTTTCCGTAAAATGCATGAGGAGAGGGGGGAGAGGGTGGAGTGTCCCGGTGTCCTGCGCCTTGACCTCGCCGTCGCTCCTCCCTCCTCTCTGGTCAGCTCTGTCACGTGACCAGAGAGAGGGGAGGGCACGCTACACGCTGATAAGCATAGCCAGATCCGGCAGCGCGCGCGTTGGCAGTCGCGTTTTTCCTTGTCTGCTTGTTGTCCATTGCAACTTCGTTTGTCCTACCTGCTTCGATCTGCCGCCTTTCCCTGCGGTCTTATTAGGATGTCTCTCGGCAACGTATGGGATGTGCACCAAAGCTATCAGTGTTCGAAAAGCTCTACGCGTATATTGGCAACAAGCGATTCTTCAAAGAAGTCAGGAATCCTTGAGGTTTGGTTCGGTTCGACAAATGACAGCTTGTGCGCCGCATCGTGTTGAAACTTCAAGGAGTCTTCCTTCTCGTTTTAGTGTTTGTGTGGTTGTCCTGTCTTGACCGTGTCGACATTTATCTTGGATTACATCTTTCAAGTCCGCTGTTATTATGGTAAGTGCATTCCTACCTACTTGTTGGCAACAATTGACCGTTCTTCTATGGGTACACCAAGGTATATGTATAGATGGTAGCGAAGCTTCCATAGAAGCCCATGGGCGCAAATATGGCGGCTCATGGGGCGCAGCGGCATCTGTGAGATGCGCGGCATTGTCATTAGTCATGCTCGCCTGTGACGTCCAGGAACTGACGCAATTTCCTTATGATTGTGACGTCACGGTTGTTTTTGGCGCGACATTTAAACGATTTTCGCCGACCCGCACACCTGGAAGTCCATCTAAAAGGTAACTCATAGTGCGCTGAAACACCTCGGGAGCTGAAGCGATTCCAAAGGGCAGTCTGAGAAACCTGTAGCGACCGAAAGGAGTGCTGAAGGTGCATATTCGAGATGTACTGTCATCCAACGGTATTTGATGGAAACCGCTGTTGGCGTCGAGCCGGCTAAAATATGCGGCATGTGCCAAGTCTGCTTCAATTTCCTCTCTCCGAGGCAGCTGAAAATGCTCTCGCTTGAGTGCTTTGTTCACGTGACGGGGATCCATGCATAATCTTAAGTTGTTGTTTTTTTTCGTACTATAACCAAGGGGCTCACCCAGTCGGACGGTTCTGGTGCCTTCGCGATGACACCTGCTGTCTCCATTCGGTCCAGCTCTGCCTTCAGAGGCGCACGTAGCGCGTGCGCCACCCGGCGTGCTGGCTGTATCACCGGTGTGGAGTTGTCGCGAAGAACCATCTTGTAGGCTCTCTTTGTGCAACCGAGACCACGGAAGAGACCCGGGAACTCGCGCTCTACTTGTTGGCGCTGCTGGTTCTCATGCTCCACAGTGTTGACCCGGTTGACGAGGCCAAAGTGCTCGCATGCTTTCAGGCCCATGATGGCTTGTCTGCCTTTCTTTACTATAAAGAAATCCATGAAACCTTGTTTTCTGCCGACAGATACCGACAGCCGGACTTTTCCCAGATGTTGTATGATGCCACCTCCGTAGCTGTGCAGCGTTGCAGTCGTGGGTTGAGGCCGCTGCTTCTGTTTGATCTTCATAAACAATGTGCGTGGGAGCAGGTTGGCCTGTGCACCGGTGTCCACTTTAAGCTCTATCTGCTTCCCTTCTATCGTAGTTGTAATGGTCCAGTCACGGTTGCCTACCGATTGCACGCTGCTGGTTGACAAAATTTCAAGCACATCAAAATCGCTGCTTGCCTCACTGGTTTCTTCAACGTCATGTACGCCAGCCTGCTTAGTCTTGCAGCATACTGCAAAATGATTTTTCTTCCTGCATTTTGAGCATGTCTTTCTGTAGGCTGGACATTGCCTTGGAGCGTGAGCTTGGTTGCAGAAGCGACATCTCCACTTGTCTTTCTGCTGCTGCTTGACTGTCTTGACGATTTCCACCTTGGCCGCTGCTTCAATCGACCCTTTAACTGCCGCGTCATCCCATGTTTTGTTGTGGACATTGGCTGTTTCTTCGGCCTTGCAGCATTCAACCGCTATTTCTAAAGTCAAATCTTTTTTCCGCAGGAGTTTCTCTCGAATCTTCTTACTTGACGTTCCATACACGATCTGGTCTCGTAGCATGGAAGCCTTTAGGTCGCCGAATCCGCAGGTCGCTGCTTTCAGCTGAATATCGCGGTAGAAATGTTCGAAAGCTTCTCCTTCCTCTTGTCGCCTGGTCCGGAACACGTAGCGTTCGAACGTCTCATTGCATCTCGGAAGGCAGTAGGCTTCGAACCTCCGTACCAGGACATCGTAATTTTGGGCTTCTTCAGCTGACAAACCAAACGTGTTAAATACCTCAATGGCTTCTTGCCCTGCGACGTGCAGAAAGATAGCGGCTTTCTGTTGCAGGGTGCGACGTTCCTTGGGCTCTGTAGCCAGAAGGAAGAGTTCCATCCGCTGCTTGAATTTTTCCAATTCTCTGCAGCGTGCTCTCCTAGCCGCAGCGGTTCTGGTGGCGGAAGATCAGTCATGGTGCGTGGAGACTGAAGACTCCACTTCTGACACCATGTATCGTTCTATTACGAGCGCCTACGGATGATGGACCGTACGCCAAGATGAGATAGGAACGACTGCCTCGTCGTTGTCTTTTATTCCAGCTCCACGAGGCTATCCTCGTGGTACAGTTATGATTGTTTTAGGGCCCCGGTAGTTTCTGACCAGGTACGCCGTTTCTCTGATCGGCGTGTTGCACAAACGGGCGAATGTTGCTTCATCATGGCGCGCTACACCGTTGTTTGCACACACTCTTGCAAGGTGGCCAACGCCACCGCACTAAAAACATCGTGATGGTTTGCTAGCAGTATTCCCCCGAGGAACGCTTTGGCTGGTGTCCTTGGAGCGACTCTGCGGCTCGATTAAAAAAATCGACTGTAGCACTGTGGTCAGCGACGCTGTTAGACAACACCGCAATGGGGTCATCAGCAAGGCGTGCTTTGACATCTAGAGTGCTAACCACAACTACGCTCAGTACTGCTGTTCCCGTAGTCGCTAACAGCTGCCCGAGGCACGTTGGTCTTCAGGATATTTTGACAGCTGTTTCAAACGTCCCAGGGTTGGCCATAAGAGACTTGGCATGTAATTTGGATTGTAGTTTCATAATGAATTGGTGTACGACCATGAGATTGCCCACCTGTAGTGTCGCTTTTGGGTATGCCTGTTCGAAGAGGTCCACTTGGTTGAAAGCGTGCACGTACAGGGCTTCTTTGAGTTGATGACAGCGCAATCCTAATTTTTTAGAAAACACAGCACGCTCGCCCGCCGAAAAAAAAACAAAAACGAAGCGTAGGGCTTTTACTAATGCTGTAAATATGGCCCTCGCATGCTCGGGATGATGCTCGAAGACACGAAAGTCTTTCCCCCGCAAGAGTGTCGGCAGGTAAAGCAACCTTTGTACGTTGTTCCAACCATTGGCTGCTGCGCAAGCATCGGAGAGCTTTCCCAGTATTCAAAACTCTCCTCGCCGGTGAAGACAACTGTGAGGACGGGATTGAAGCTCTTGCTCTCATCGCACCGCTGCCACCACTTGTAACAGGTCGAAGTTATTTATCAGTAATCGCCCATGTCAAGCTTAAAAAAAAAATCCCGCGGCCGCCTTTTTTCTTGCACACTAAAGTTCTCATCCTTTTCATGCTTTGTCCTCGGTCCATACGCGCCGTTACAGGAGCAAAGCTGGCCAGTTGCAAGGAAGAAATGTCTCTTTTAAACCAAAGCTATGTTTTTAACGCGATGTTTTTTTTTCTTTTCATAGCAGTGAGCGCTGCCATGCAATGCCATAGCAGTGAAGTGGAAAAAAGAAAATGAAACGTATTTGCGCAACTGTTGTTTGAAATTTTTGTTTCAAAAGAACACGACGCACTAGACTCTTTGTTAGCCCGCATAAACGCGGTTAAGGGTTGGTCAATAGGGACATTAGGCTGAAAGTGCATTGTTTCATGCTTTTCCGAGATAGAAAATATCCGATGTCCTGTCCCGCATTGCAGGCCTTAGAGCTGCAATACCTCTCCGCGTGGGTAAACTTCGACTGCTTGTACAACGCAGCAAAGAAGGCACCACTCTTGCGTTATTACAAAGAGACAGCGGAATCGGTGAAGTGTATTTAAAAACGATTTTCTAAGGAGTACCTATGCAAGGTGAAAAGACAGCGTTTAAATTGTTACACAATTGGATTGGTGATGCCATCGACCCTCGATCACTGGGGCTTTGCAGAAGAGGACGTATCCGATGTATTTCGGCATTTATAAAGGCACCCTACCGTGTTATTCATAATTTGCAAGATTTGTTTGTCAGGTTTCACAGGGAAGTGCTAAGTGTTAAAGTGTGGGAGGAAATAAAAAGTTTTTAACCTCTCATGGGGCTCGATATGTGCCCTTTTTTTTCGCGGAAACGCCGCAACGCACTTTTTGTTTGCCGGATGCTAAATTGTGTTTCGCACAATTACGCACAGAAAGCCGGATTGAGTTGTACACAACATGGCACTTTATAAAGTTACTAGCTGTCGGCAAGAAACAAAGCAGCGTAATCCGCGAAAAATTGACTTTGATTGGACCGCATGAAATATGAAATGGCCTCACTGATTACACGTTGGTAATTGAGAGAAGGAAACTCGCATGGCGATTCTTGTTTTAGGGTATTCACTATGTCAGCTCTTTAGTGAAGAGGATTTAGTTTTCTGATGGTATCTTCTAAGAACCTCTGAAGTCACACGTGCTGTCCACATAAGAAACCAACCAAAAGACATGTTCTAAGGTATTGTTCTCTCCCTCAGTCACTTACGTCGTAATCTGTATATGAGAGAATAATTTGCTCTGAGTGCTATAGAATAGTCGCTTTTTGAAAGGACTAGTCGGAAGCAGACGACTAGCCAGCTCTTACTTTGTATATAAAGTCCTTTTATGCAATAAAAAGCGGAGTTGGCAACGCTTGCGGCTGCCACACAGGAGAATGGTTCAAAACCCGCTCGGGCCGGGTCCTTATATCAATAATTTTGTACTCTTCTAAGAAATCCCAGCCCAGGTTCGGCTGTCATCGAGTGTTCCTATTCAGAACATTCCTGAACCTGCCGCGTGTTTGAAAAGAGCGACAACGCGCTACTTCGGGACAATCATGAAATGTTTATGTTTCGTTCTAATTCATCTGCTCTTTTTATTTGAGACACGGTAGCACCAGGCGGAAAGTAGATATGAATCAACGCAGAAAAATACACGTGCCTGAAATGCATCTGCTGACAATTCATCCTAAGATACATCATGTACAAAATCAACCACTAATAATTGCATTCATTATTGTATGCTCTGTACTCACTCAGAACAACTCTCTCTGAAGGTTAATTACTATATCGCACTACAATGTAAAATATAAGAACTATAAAAATGCGTGCGATGACTTCTGCGTATATATTTAGAAGTTCGGATGTTGTTCCTCTGATGGCGATCTCGCCATGAAATTCTAAGGAGAATGATAAAGTTATCAGTATGTTGCAAGCGTAAGAAACTCTTTATCTCAGCTTTTTAATCTTTGAAGTTACTGTTGTTGTTTGTTTTTCTATTGGAAACACACTCCGCTTTCGCAGAAATTTGCACACGGCGTAAACGTTAAAGGTGAATACGCCACGTGGGGACAGATAAGGAAACTAGAAGCGTTTGTCGCAAATTTCTTGCCAGGTTTACATTTTTTGTGTAATCCTCGTCTCCGGTATACACAGATGCGGCGCAATTTTGCCGTGAGCTTTACAGAAAAAAAAACGCGTTCGTTCAAAACAAAGTTTTATTTTGTACCTTGACTAGTGTAGGACTATGTTCAGAAAATTTCCAGCAAAACCAAACCACGCTTGTTCCTTACGAAGAAATAACATACAGAGCAGCGATATGTCGGGTCTGTGCGAATATAGCTCTAGTGCAATAAACAGAAAATATAGACCTAGTGGTAGGAACATGACGTCCAAGTTACACAACCTAAGCTTATCGTAATTTGCCTTTTAAGCTCGTTGTCAATTTAATTTAATTTAATTTTCATTGTGCGTGCCACTCGCTGTTAAACCGTTTCTAGAAAAACTGCAATCGTTTCTGATCTAAGAAGCCTGAATCTGGACGGCTCAGGGGCAGTTTTGCTAGAAGTTCCACCCTTAGCATTTTACTGAAACTGTTTTCGACACTATTCCATGATGACAAAGCTATAATACGTAAAACGACACTGGGCTATGAAATGAAAGTGGCGTACAAATACATCAATCTTGAACTTTAGTTGAATGCTGGGAGGGCAACTACTACTCAAGAAACATTCGGCAACGTTAACTGTGAGTTTTATACATCCCGGGCTTCAGGCACGTATCCAGGATTTTGTTTCGGGGGGGGGGGGGGGGCGCCCATGACAAAATGCTGTATGAGGGGGAGAGGGGAGAAGAGGTCCCAGCAAAACTTAACATTTTGGGGGGGGGGGGGACCTGGCCCCATGCCCCCCCCCCTCCCTGGATACGTGCCTGCCGGGCTTCTCCTTTGCTTTCACAACTTAGAACTCCTTGGGTAAGCTAGTACGTACAATTTCGACTTCTGCGACTCAAGTGACAAGAACACCCGTAACTATGAAAAAAAAAAAAAAACTCGTGTTCAATTTTATCGCTGAACACTCAGATAGTCAGGATACCCTTTTTGAAAAGTGCGTGCCCTCGAATAGCTGCTTCAAGGCAGCTAGAAGTTGCGCATGCGTTTTGAGCATGCAGTGAATACGAGTGTTTCGTCAACGCTCGACGTGAACTCGGATCCTATATCACACTTCGCGCAGGAACCGATGCCCAAACTATGGCGGCTGTCAGTGTTGCTTGGTGCGCTTTTGAGAGGTTTCTATTGTGGAAAACAGTGAATAGGAAATCTCGAAGCTAGAGATACGAATGTGCCTGTATGAACGCAGTGTGTGTGGGGACATTGGGCTAGTTGATGATGTCCCGCTCATTTCCGTTGCGCATCTTAAGTTGTTTTTCTGTCTGATTTAATATTCTTCAGACTTTCTCGTTTGCTGGGTTCCTGCAGTTGTTCGCCGTCGTTGACAATTTTTGTCTTCTTCCGAAATGATAATGCGCTTCTTTGTGCATGCATGGAGTGACATCCGAGAGAGTCTACGCCGCTCACGCGGTAGTCTACATCTGATATTTTCGTCACTCGATCACGGTTCCATTGTTAATCCGAGAACCCAATGTTTTAGGCCGGACTTCTACAGCGCACGCCGGATTCGCTCCTGGGGAAGTGGGGGTGGGGGTGAGAGGGGGGGGGGAGGGGTCAAGTGTTACATCCCCCTCCTGTTGCGAAAGGCCCCAGGAGACGACCTTACTCTTCCCAACCGACCGGCACGTGTGAACGCCCTGGAGCATCGTCGCCTGGTGGCTAAGGTCAGCTGCGCCCGCAGACAGAGCGAGAGGCGCCGTGGAGTCGCCAACGCACCTTGGTACACGGGGACGACGTGACTTTCTCCGAAGGATCATCGGGTTGACCCACGCCAGTGTCATCTGGCCGTCTTTGCCGTCCGGCCCCTCTCCTTGCTTCTGCTGTCTGACCTCGACGCACGGCGACCCGACAGCCTTGGGACGTCTTCGACAAAGAAGGGGGCTTTACTTATGGTGAATTCCGCTCGCAGATCTCGAGCGCTCCAAAAGCGCTCCATTTTGAGCGCGCATATTCCGCTCGCAGATCTGGCTCGACTTGGTCATCTTCCGCTCGTAGATCTCTGGCAGCTACCGCCCCGTGGAGCGCCTCAAACTCCGCCAAACTTGATCTGCGGGATTCGAGAGATCTACCCGGAACTTGACAGAGCGCCACAGAGCGCGCTACGTCATTTCCTTTCCCAGGACGGTGGCGCATGCGCAACGCGGCGTTGCCGGCGACCGGCCGCGCTTCCTCGCCGTCGACGAAGGGACGGTGGACGGTGGACGGTGCCGAGTCGGTCGAGATGGGTCTTCTTGGATGCATCGGTTGTTTACGCGGGATTGTGACGGCTCGGACGCTTCTACCTCGCGTTGAAAGCCGGGACAGGAGCGTGACAAATCGGAAGCGCTGACATCTGTGATCGTGAGAGGAAGAACGAGAAAGAAAACGGCAGAAAATCGGATGGAGGCCGACGCAAGGTTAGGCCTGTTCATTTTGCCGCCACTGATTGTTTACTTTTTTACGCTGCATGCCGCCGACGTTTTCTCGCGCAATAAAGCAAGAACAGATTAGGCAACAACTGTGCCAGTGATGGTTTGTTACCTCTGTGTTTATTAAAGTCGTACCAGCAATTTGAACTCCGCCGATGGCAATCGCTGTGCGTGCCCCGCCGCTTCGAGGCGGCCGAAAGGTATGTGACGGTGCCGAATGCGGACGTCTTCCTCGTTATTTGTGACATGGGCTCCGTGGAGTGGATATTTTCGCCCGTCCTGTGTCGTGTGGTATTTCTGCAGCTAAGCAATGACAGTTGTCACTGGTCGTCGGAAAGATCAGTCGGCTAAGCGTTGGGGGCTCGTCAAGTTCGAGCAGCGGCCATCTTGAACGGCCGAGGGGGAGCAGTGGGAGCGGGGGAGGGGTCGCTCCAAAAAGGCGAGTTCATCTTCCGCTCGTCGATTCGGAGTGTGTCCCACGGAGCGGAATTTTGCCTCCCTCGCGGATTTTAGAAAGCGCTCCGGATCTACGAGTGGAATTCACCATTAATTTCCTCAGCTTAGATCGCCCATGGGATTTTCCCTAACACATGGAAGCCAGGACGCCTGCAATTATGGGTGTCTTCCGACTTCCTCGACTTGGATGGCACCATTGTCCGCCGAGATTGACCGGCGACACCGCGGCCAAGGATGTCTAGCCCTTCCATGTGTGTGCCGCGTGTGGCTGAATGCGAGGGAGAGGGAAATGGCGTGACTGGACGTTGCGAACAATGAACCCTGGGGATTCCCTACTAGGGATGTGGGGAAATGTGATATTATAAAATGAGCAGCAGGATGAGTGTTTTCTGGTGTTCTCCCGTTGATGATGTAACCTGTCTATATGTACATATAAAGAGTGATATACGAGACACCCCTCCTGCTCCCTGGTCCCACCCGATTCCGGCTACCACAGCCCTGGCTCGGCTCCCTGACGTACCCAAAGTACCCGGACAATTGCTGGGTCCCAACACTCCCCCTTTCCGAAACAATGCTTCAGTTTTTGTTTTCCGCCGAAGCTTCCAAAGGCTTAAACTATCCTAAAACACAGTGGTTTTTCATTAATATATATGGAAAAGATACAACCGGATATTCATAACCAAGATTTTATTCTAATTTGAACCGTATATATTCAAATAAGCGCCCAGGCTACTGGGTGGTTCCACGCTGGAGATTTTCTACTGCTGCACTCCTGACGTTTCCTAAGATTTCTAATGGCTTTCCTGCTCAACAGCTGCTTTCTAGGGATCCCGCAACATTACGTCCACCAGAGTCCTTTTTGTTCCCATATTACGGCGGAGGCAGTCAGTGTCGTCCAATATGCGTTCTTCTTGAAATCGTACATATGTGTAGACATAAGAATATGCATGCAACTTTCGAGTGGAAATATTCCAGCCGTCTGTAGGCTTCGCAGTGAGGTTCTGAACTGAACTTGCAGTGGCGTTCTCAGTGCCTGAAGCGGGCGGCAGCTGTAGGGAGGTGGCAAATTTAGGAGAGGGACTAGAGTGGCGTGACACTTTGAAGTTTGCAGGCTATCGCCTTAATCCTTCCCATACTGACGAAGAAAGCATGGCTGTGCCTTGCCTGCCGGTAAAAAACGAATAACTTTTTTAAAGTCAAATACATTATTTTTTTTTATTCATGGTTATTTTATTTAAATCAAACATATATGTCTCAAATCGCTTCAGCTAGGAAATAGTTATTTTTATCACTACAAGTGTTTTAATGCCTGCCTGCTATAAATCTTTCCTGATTGATAATTTGTTCTTTAAAACACAAAATAAATAACCATGGGAAGCAGACACTGATAGACAAGGGGTAAACAAACAATATTTGTAGCATTTTTTGGGGGAAAGTGATTGATTTAAATCATTGTAGCCAAAGCGTTCTCCTTTAAATCGTGATTTCATTCATTTTGATGTTTATTATCTAGCCTGGTTGTATGTAACATTAACCACCTCGACAAAGAAGAGCACACGCGTTTGACTACACAATGGACAAATTGCTATTTTAAGCTGCGCTCCGCTTCTCTGTCTTGCTTGTTTCAATGCATGATGACGCAGGGATTTCCTTACTTTAACCTATCGCCGTCTTGTCTAAAGTTACCAGTTTCAAGATATGAACGCATGAATTTATCCCCTGCACCGGCAGCACGAACACACAAGTGAGGAACAAAAGCCGGGTATCGCATTCGCTGCCCCACGCAGATGAGAGTCGGCAGTTGCAAAACGTAAACGAAAGGGGACTACGCCTCAAAAATCACACAGCGAGGCGCAGCGATTGAACCTGACAGTGTCAACGCAGTGGCACCCGTCGATGTTTTTTATGTTAGCTGTGGAAGGTCGAAAAATAAAGGAAATATACACAAAGAAAGGAGCGAGGCGCCAGCACTGAACACTCGAATGAACTACGGAGCTAATTTGACGGCGGCGGAGCAGAATGTTCAAAGATAAATAAGAAGCGAGGATGAGAGGAGAGTGCTTGCTTCCGGCCGCAACTTCCTTTTTTGTCAGTTGTTTATTTCTGAATTTGTCCCTTCCTTTAAAAGGGTATTCGCGTTTACATGAATGTTATTTAAGCGCATCGACTCCAACCATTTTTGGAACTGGCCGATGCTTCAGCATTTGCACGAATGCGTCTCAAGTCCTATGCGAAAGTGGCGCCACGCAGTGCTAACATCTAAAAGTAAAAGATGCGATGCCACCACCAGCCGAATCCCGTGGACTAGGTTTACGGTGCTTCGTGCGCGGAGGCGGAGGGCACGGAGGCCCTTTCGACTACATCCGCGAGCGTAAAGATCGTGCACCGCTGTCTTCCAAGCCCTGCAAGTAGTTGGGAGACGCAAAAAACAACAAAACCAAAGCGCTGTGGGCTCCAGAACGGGCCATTCTGGAGCAGATGCGACTGTTGTGCGCAGGCCCTGGCGGGCGAGATCGTTTCCAATCGCTCGGAAGACGCCGCCGCGCTTAGCCTCGCCAGACTGCACCGGAGCAGGCAAAAACGGCTTCGAAGTATGAGCTGCTCGTTCTGCGGTACCCGTGCTTGGAGCTCTCGACGTCGTCCGCGCTTATGCCGGATTCTTTAGGGACTTCTTTGGACCCGCAAGTCGTGATTCGCAAGGCCTGGACGGGGGTCGCCCTCACCGAGCAGCTCAGTTATATTCCGCTCTTACGTAGCGATGCAGGCGAGTTGAATATGCATGTTGAAAAGTGGTGAAAGCGCACAATAAAGACGAATACGAAGACGGAGAGCCAAACAGGACGAACGCTGACTATCAACTGAATTTTATGATGGAAAATAGAAACACCAAAAGCCACAAATATTGTGGCTTTTGCTGTTTATATTTTCCAATATAAAATTCAGTTGATAGTCAGCGCTCGTCCTGTTTACCTCTCCGTCTTCGTATTCGTCTTTAATGTGCGCTTTCACCACGTTTCAACATATTCCGCTCACTCATGATGATAATTTAAGCTCGCGTTTCTTGGCAGAAAACTGCGGCGACCAAATGTGATCGCTGCTTGCTGCTGCCGACAAGATTGACCGCCGCCATGTTCTCATCTGTTAACACCCTCACGAAGCGAGCGTCTTAACATAATCCTCCCCGTTTCGAAATGCAGTGCGACCTCCGTTTAAATGGGCTGAATTGATGCGCATTCGCCGTCTCGATCCACCTCCGTCTGACGACTTGAATGCGACGCGCTTCCCTAACGCATCGCATCGTGACCTCATTGAATGCGACAACTGCAGTCGATGCGACTAAGTCGCATTCAAGTAAACGCGGCTAGTGAGACATTTCTAATTTCTTACAACGAGTGAAAAAAATACGAGGCTCGGCAGTAATGAACATAGGAGACGTACGAGGAAAATACAAATGAAGAATAATATTTTCCAGTACGAAGGATAGGCTGAGCTTTTGCTAGTCCTTTCATTATCCTTTTCTTTTAAGTTTCGTCTAAGCATTGATTTTGTCCACCCCCCCCCTCACACACACACACAGCCTGTGAATTTCGGGGGGGGGGGGCAGGGGCGGCCCCGTTGCCTTTACGAACACTAGGTCTACAGGCAATATGCACCCAAAGCAGTTCTCACATGCGTGGCAAAGGGAGATATAGGCGCGGTGAATCACGCACGCGAGGGAAGCACAAGCATTTTGACACTTAGTTATTCGTAGGTGACGATCTCTGCAATAACACAGGTTACAAGCCTGTCGGTTTGTTCTGATCAATACTTCAGGAAACGTAGTGTGTATTAAAGTTAAAAATAATGCATGGCGGACTAAAAATTATTGGTACAGACAATAACTATTTAAAATATCCGCAAAAACAACATCCGAATAGGCTTTTGAAGGCTAACAGCCTTTAAAAAACATGTTAATTCCACTTCACCATATAGTCCCCTTTTCTCACAATTTTTACTATACAAAATTATTTTTGTTTTTTATGCAACGACAGCCTAGTTTACCATTAAATATGGTTAAATAATTCAAAGAAGATTTCTGAGGGAGTGTAGCTATGGGTGTAAGACTCTGGAAGCACTTTCTACACCATTAAGGTTGTAAAACATCTTACTGTGCACGCAGTACCGTACAAAAATGCATACGCCTCAATGTAGGATTGTGGGTTGCACTGAAATCTTTTATGACATCGAGTTCCCGAGTATTAAGCGAAGGAGAGCCCCTTAAAAGCAATTTTTCCACTTGCGTCACCATTAGAACTCAAGAAATTTTGACATCACAAACCATGATGTCGAACGCCCGCAGGTATTCAAAAGCATCGAAGCGAGCGGCTGCGGACCCAGATAGGATGGCAAATTTTCCGTAGGTCATCGTGGGACCGAGCCTAGTCACCAGACTCCTCGCGTAAGAGCCAGCCATCATCGAAAAGACCGCATCTGCTTCCTGAAAAAAAAAAAAAAGCAACACAGTTCACATTTTTAACAAAATTCCCCGAAAGTATAATTCTCGTAAGGCAGGCAACGAGATAACTGCTGGGATCAACCACACTCCATCTCCCGTTTCATAACACTTCCAAAAAAGCCACGCTACTGCCCGACGACACAATCAGAGTCGCATGAAGACACGAGACAGCGGCTAGTTGTAGCGTATTCCTCCTGAGATGAGCTTTAACGTGCTTAAAAGTGCCAATCTGATTCGTTAACAAGGGTCACTTCTGGCGTGTGACCTGCCCTACTTGACTCCACTACTTTTCCGCAGGGGAATAAACGACAGCCCCGATTGCGCGCTCTCTGGCGTTCCCAAGACGACTGAACACTTTCTGGCGACTTGTCCCAAGTTATCGGCGCACAGGACCACAATGTGGCAGGCTCACGCAGCATCTGGCACAGAACCGTGCCTCGGGGCCTTGCTTGGTGGCGGATCCCTCTCCAACCCAAACACAGAATTGCCTGATTTGGCATAAGTACATCTCCGCAACTGTGGGGTCGAACTGCATTTTGGGGGTGAGGAGTATTTACTAAAACTATGAACCTAAATTAGGACTACCTTGTCATACAAGAGCTGTTACCCTCTTTCCAGGAGTGGCCAAAAAGTCTCTATGAAGCAGGAAAGCTCACGTGGGTCGTAAATGTTTCCCTTTTCCTCAACTTAGGCTAGCAGAAAGTAATAATTCGATCATTTACGCACGGCCGTTTCTTTCTTGCACAAAATTTTTAAGAATGTCTTAAGCATATGTGATACACTCGAAGACTCACAAAATGTCTGTCGAATGAGCTGAGGGAATTCTTTGAGTGGTTGCTCAAGCTGTATAGTGTAAGGTTTGTTTTAGACTTGCTATATTGGGCTAGGATTTGTTTATTGATTGATTGATTGAGGTTTAGTGGCGCAGCAGCATCCAAGGCCATAATGCGCCAACAACTATGACTACTGCGGGAAACCAGGGTTATAGAGAAGAAAGAGCTGTAGTAGCTTGTGGGTTATAAAAACTATCAACATAAAAAAATACCCATATGGGCATGATCCCAGGAAACAAGTTAAATTATAGCTGGTTTATTAGTCTAATATCTCTAAGAAAATCAAAAACACACTTGTGGGATATTAACGGTTCGTCGCCGAGTAAAATAACCAAATGTAGTGGGGTATACTCTTGGCAAATTTGTGCAAAATGTCTGTGACGTTCACGGTCATACATAGGGCATACAAGTAAAATGTGCAGGATGCTTAATGGTATATGACAATGTTCACACTCTGGAGCATCTTCCCCTCGCAAAAGATGCCCATCGGTAAGGCGTGTATGACCGATTCGGAGTCGACATAATACCACCTCATAAAATCGCTCGCGATAACGTGCACTCTCCCATTCCTGAATTAAAGGTTTTACTGCATGCATGCAACTTATTGTTCATTTCTCGGTTCCACTCCTCTTGCCACCTGCACTTTGTAGACTTTTTCAGGGCATGTCTATAATCTCTGTAGGATATTTTGTGCGGATCCACTTGTCGATCCTTAGCAGTGCTCGCTGCACAATCAGCATCCTCATTCCCAGGAATTACAACATGGGAAGGTACCCAGCATAATGTTATTTATTTCTTCCTTTTGGATGCTGAAAATAACCGGTTTCTTATTTCTAGAACGATCGAATTTGGAACATCCCCCGTTGTGTCTGGAGCTCGTAAAGCACTAAGTGAGTCAATGTAAACAATTGACTTACGAATCTTCTTTTTAAGAATGGGGTCTATGGCAAGGAGTAAGCCATAAAGCTCTGTGGAAAGAAAACAGGCACTATTGTTAATTCTCCGGACAAGCTTCACAGAAGGCCCTACCACTGAACAGCCTACATAGGAGTCAGGTTTGCTCCCATCAGTGTAAAATCTTGTGAAGTCTCGGTACTGGTCCTGGAGTTCAAAACATTCTTGTCTCAAAACTTTCTTACTGGTCTCTTTCTTGTTGTATTTTGATAGTTTCAACTCACAGTGGATGGGCGTGAGGTCCCAAGGAGCTACTGAGTTCAAGCGTTGCACAACTCAGGGTAGCACGTCCAGCCCTACGGACTCAGCAGAAGAACGAATTCTCAGAGCGAGAGGTGGAACAAATGAAGTCTTATTTATGAAAGTCTGCTCATAGTGTACTTGTTCTATGCAGTCCAGGGTCGGGTGACCAGGAACAGACCTAATTCGCAGAGAGTACATGAAGCCTAATTCAAACCTCCTTTTCTCCAGAGAAGGCTCATTTGCCTCTATATATAGCATGAGTATTGGAGATCTTCGAAAGCACCAGTGAAAAGTCGGAGCCCCTGATGATGAATAAGGTCCAGCATTTTGAGAACCTATGCCCCCGCGGAGCCATACACAATACAACGATAATCAAGTCTAGACTGTACGACTGAGCGGTAGATGCGCAATAAACAACACCGATCAGCCCCCAGGACACGTGCGACAAGACCTTTAGTATATTAAGTGATTTCACGCATTTCATTTTGAGGCTCTTAACATGTGGAATAAATGTCATCTTAGAGTTCAATATAAGACCTAAAAACTTGTGTTCATTTTTTACTGCAATAGGGACTTCATACATATTTAAGGAAGGCTCAAGTAAAATTCCGCGGCGACGAAAGAAGCACACACAAACCGTTTCCTCAGGAGAGAACCTAAAACCATTTCCATCCGCCCATTTGACCAAATTGTTGACCGCAAGTTGAAGCCGACGTTCACAGATGGACGGATAACAAGATGAGACTGAAATTTGTACATCATCAACATAGAGCGAGTACTGAACAAATGGGGGTATAATGCGAGGAATTGAATTCATTTTTACGATAAAAATGTGACGCTAAGCACACCGCCCTGTTGGACTCCATTTTCGTGTGAGAATTTTTTAGAAAGAGTTGCCCAAGCTTCACACGAAAAGTGCGATCCCGGAGGTAACTATAAATGGCACCTAGCATTCTGCCCCGAAGACCAATGCTGAAAATATCCTGCAATATGCCGTAGCGCCAAGTCGTATCTAATGCCTTTTATAAGTCAAAAAAGAGAGAGAACAATGCTGTCTATTTACAAAGGCCTCTCGCACAGCAGTCTCAAAGCGGACCAGATGGTCAACCGTCGATCGAGCTGAGCGAAAACCACACTGGTAACGGTTAAGTAGCTTGTTTATTTCTAAATAAAATATAAGCCTTTTATTTTTCATCCTTTCTATTGTCTTTGAAAAACAACTCGTAAGGGCTATCGGCCTAAAGCTAGATGGACAGGCAGGATCCTTTCCTGGCTTCAGCAGGGGAATTATTATAGCCCCCTTCCAAGATGAGGGGAAGCAACCTTCAAGCCAAATGCGGTTGAACAAATGTAAAACAAGCTGAAGAGCTGATGGATGGAGGTGCTGAAGCATTTTGCAATGACTGCCGTCTGGCCCAGGAGCCGTCTGTTTGGACGAATGAAGTACCATCTGTCGTTCAAAAAGTGTAAATAGTGAATTATAGGGCTATTGCAAGCCACCTGACAAAGGAACTGCCTTTTTCTCAGCCTGTAGCTTGTGTCTCTGAAATGACCGAGTATAATGTTCAGAACTTGAAACAAATTCAAAGTGCTCACTAAGGATATTCGCCTGTTCCTCTAGGCTGACAGGGCGAACTCCGTTTTTGTTCAGGAGTGGGACAGAAAATACCCGGTAAGAGCGTTAATTTTTATGCACATGGTCCCAAACTTCTTTCGAGGATGCAGTGCTATCAATTGAAGAAGCATACCCTATAAAGTTTTACCTCTTGGCTTGCAATCGGATATACCTCGCTTGCGCTCTTTTTTCTTAAAACCAATCAGGCTATTTGCCGTGGAATA
This sequence comes from Ixodes ricinus, assembly GCA_037355805.1. Lineage (NCBI taxonomy): Eukaryota > Metazoa > Arthropoda > Arachnida > Ixodida > Ixodidae > Ixodes > Ixodes ricinus. The sequence goes on from JAZHYW010008330.1 coordinate 76,457, forward strand.
ACGCCGGAAAATACCCCATGCACGATTTTGTTCTTTCTTTGCCTGGCGGCCGTCTTTGTTCCACCACGACTTTGGCCTTTTTGGAAGATGTGAGGATGTCATGGGAATGGAAAGCATAGCGCCCTGCAAGATGTGCTGAATAATGTGCTCGGTGACATCGTCGATAGAAAGATCATCAAGGGATGAACATGCTATAAGTGAGGCTTCTGTAAAGATTGGCCAGTCAGCCTTTTCAACCTTCCAACGAGGGGTGCGTGTTAAAAGACCAGCAGGAGGATGGTTGAACTCTAAAATGAGTGGAAAGTGGTCACTCCTATATAGATTTGGGATGACCTTCCATAAAACCAGGGGGTATAACGAAGGATGACAAAACGAAAGATCAATGGAAGTAAAAGTACAAGTTGCTGAACTAAAAGAAGTGGCTTCTTTTGTGTTGAGTAGACACAATCCTGCCGAAAGAAGAAACCATTCAATGAGTGCCCCTCGAGCATCCCTTCTGCTGCTTCCCCACAATGGATTGTGTGCATTAAAATCACCTAAAATAATGTAAGGCACCGGAAGCTGGCTAATTAGATTATCTAGCTCCTCGTACTGCAGCTGATATCTCGGGGAGATGTACACCGATCAGACGGTAATCACGCGGTCCAACAGCCTGCGGACAGCCACAGCCTCAAGGAGGTTTTCAAAGCCACTCAGTGGACGGGACCATGCGTTGGACAACCACTGCAACACCACCGGAAGCCACAGATGCGTTAACGCTATCTTTTCTGAACACTTTGAAACGTCTAAGTACATTTTTAGTGACTTTCTTTATGGTGTATCTCCTGCATACAAAAGGGAGCAGGGCGGTGTTCATTTAATAAAAAGGTGATGTCGTCATAATTGGAAAAAAAGTCAACGGCAGTTCCATTGTAAAAAAACAGACATTATTAACGTTAGGCAGTTCGCTCTTTACCAGAAAGTCACTACATTTGTGTAATGGTAGCTACAGCAAAACTAATCCAGTAACAGGAGGTAAATTTCATAAAATGTGAATATGGACATGAATGATGATTTAATGAGTCTGCAAGAAGGCAGCTCTGACCGAACGTTTGAGGAAAAACAATTAAAAACAAAGCCCCAGGCGAGGGAGTCACCAGTAGTGCTCTGGTTGGTTTATATAAAGCTACCCCTCCGACATCCAAGGGCGTCGAGACTTCGGGCCGAGGCCACTGGCGCGGGAGTCGCCGTTACTCCTCTGTCTCGGCTGGGCCCTAGGAGTAGGTGGAGCAATGAAAATGAACAAAATATTTCGGTGTCTTGAGGTCAATGTAGCCACTGAGGATGCAGGATTATGTTCCTGTTGAGAGAGCATACAAGTCCTGTCGAGTATAATTGTCACTTTGGTGGAACAATTGGTTTTTTACCCTTGTGCTTGCCATTGGGGACCTGCCACTCCATGTCAGACGTAGGAGAGGATGATTCGGCACCCCCCTCCATTGGTTCTGCCGCCTGGGCGGAGGCTGTTCTTGCCTGTTTAGGGAGGCTATAGGCACGAGGTGGAAAACCCCGGCCCCGACTTCCACCAACCGGAGGAGCAGAGGTACTGGGCAGGCAGTCGCCTAAGCCCACCTGCTCCTTCCCCTTGGGTGCTGAGGAGTGGCACGAGTATCGTGCCGCTCCTTGGATGAGGACGCTCCCTCCGAAGAGTTCGGTCGGGAGCGTGCTCCGCTCTCCTTGGAAGGAGACCGCGAAGCACTGACAGGTGCGGACGCAGCCGACCCATCTTGGGTAGGAGAAACAGCCTGTGAGCCCTCTACATGAGAGGGGACTGGCTGCTGCCCCGTGGAAGAGGTACAACTCTCGCTGGAGGAGGATGTGGGCCTACCAGCCGAGAGTGAACGCCCAGGAAGCTGAAGCTTCAGCTGGGGTGTTGGGGACTGCAGTGGCGTCCTAGCATCCCGGAAGGATGTCTGGGTTGCCACTGCAACCTTCACTGGTGCAGGTCCCCACTGCTTCACCTGTGCAAAGCAGCCCTTGCGCAAAAACTCGAAGCGGCGACGCGCCTCTGGATATGAGAGGTTTTCTTTCACTTTAAGGCCAAGAATTTCCTTCTCATCTTTCCACGTCTTACACTATCTGGAGTATGCGGGGTGGTGCTCTTTGCAGTTTACACAGAGTGCGTCGTTGGAGCAAGAGTCCGCTGCGTGGTCAGTTTTGCTTGCCACACTTGGCACATGTCACTTTGCCGCGGCAGTTCTGTGAGCCGTGTCCAAATCATTGGCAGTTGAAGCGCCTTCTCGGGTTCGGAACGTAAGGACGAACTCTGCAGTAGAGGTATCCAGCTTTCAAAGACTTGGGAAGTGTGATGGACTCAAAGGTAAGCACGGTGTGCCTCGTCTTCAGCTCTTGGCCATCACGACGCAAGGAGATGCGCCTTGCAATTACAACCTACTGGTCAGAAAGGCCCTCAACTACTTCGCTCTCAGACGAGTCCAGAAGGTCGTCCTCCGAGATGACTCCTTGGATGGTGTCAATGTCTTGTGGAGTGTCACTGTAACCTTTAGTCCGACACACAGTTGAGTGCAATGAGCGCAGAACTCTGGTGGCTGGTCTCAATTTCCACAAGCAAACCGTCAGATGCCAGCTTCTTAGCCTTAAAGTTGTTTCCAAATACACCCTCGAGGACCTTTGCAACAAGAAATGGTGACATTTTCAAGAGTTGTTTGCATGGGCGTACCAACCGGGGGGCAATCGGGCGCTTGCCCCCAGGTCTCAGAGTGGGGGCAAGGCATGTGTTCCCCCCCCCCTGAAACAGCCGCCACTGGGCAGGGCAAACAGTGGCCGGCGGCGCCCAAGGAATACCAAGGGCACCACCCCCGACCCGCGGGGGCCTATTCTTAACGCGCAGGCGATACAAACCCTAGAAACGGCGCTCACGCCGGATTGGCTGGTTCGTGGAGATAGGCGCTGCCGCCGTCAACATAGGCAGCTGTTACAATGCGAGTTTCCGAAGCGGTAGCGTAACTTAGTGGTACAATGTCTGCCTCATACGTGTCAGACCCGGGATCTGTCAATGGTGTGGGCTTACTTCTTTTATGTTTTTTCCTCGAACATTTCGTTTTGACGAGACATTTGGCGATATTTAGGGCATGTTTTTTTACGATTAACACTGAAAAAAAACACGAATGTTGTTGACGAAAATTTGCTGAACTTAACCGTATGTGACTATTTACGGAGGTGCATTGGGGACAGCGGGGCCTGGGTTGCCGGGGATGGACGCCGCAAAGCCGCGTGTCCGGGGGGGGGGGGGGGGCAAGTGGGTTAATAGTTTCGTAATTAGCAGCCGCACACTGTCGGCGCGAAGCGGCGTGAACGCAGGCGCGGGGGTGGGTTCCCTATTGAAAATCGCTTTGATGGGACTTCAGGATTTTTTTAAAGGGTGTGAAGGGGACTTCAGGAATTTCTGAGATGTTTGAAGGGGGCACCGATATTTCCTGGTGGGTTCGCTGGCCCCGTCAGAGGCTCTCCTGAAATGTCTGATGTGCCCTTTACAATGCCTTGAAATGTCTGAAAGGCTGTCAAGAACTTTTCTAATGGGGTCGGGAAAACCTTCAGGCTTCTAGAGATGTCTGTGGGCAACGGCTTAGGTGGAGAAAAAACATTTTGCAGAATTAGAAAATAGCTGCTTCTTGTACGCGACTGGGAAAAAAAATAAGTGTTTGGAGAATGCCGATCGTTTGTGTGCACGGTCAGATTTTTATTACTGCTCTTCTATCAAATACGAGTGAGCTCCTGGACCCGTCTGTAACTGCCCGGGTGTTCGGTCGCCAAGGAGGCCGCTAAGGGCGACCGCCCCATGTGGAGAATTGACGAGCCGCGGGCCGAGTGGTGTTGGCCGAGCGGCGTTTTGAGGCGAACGCAATGCTGTCCGCTCGAGGCGAAATCCGTGCACGCGGACGCACGCGGAGGCGACTCGTTCCGGGAACCGGTTCCTCCGCGGGAGACGGTCCGCAAAAACAACCCACACTGCGCGTCTCCCTCTCTCCGCCCGGCGATGGGGAGAGGGTGCAGGGCTGCGAGGCCAGCGATCGGCGGGAGAGAGTGGTGTGTGGAGGCCAGCCCGTCAGTATAGCCATTTTCTTTCTGCTCGTTGGCGGTTCCGGTTAGCCCACGAGCGCGGATGTTTGGAGTGGACCAATTTTCTTCAGGAAGGGGAGCATGCATGGAATTGAGTGCTCGCCGCTTGGTCTGTTTTGATCTGTGCAGTTTTTTCCTTGGTTCCGCAGGTGAACGCCAGTTCGGCGTTGGCCGCCTTCAGCACCGCTCGAGCGCCATCGTGTTCAGCGCATTCAAGAAGATGGTGGCCGGTGTCGGCTTACTCGCTTCTAAGCCTGGCAGTCGGGGTCAGCGTCCGACCGCATGTTGTGGCTGCGCACCGGGATTATAGCACTGTGGTTCCTGAGACGGCGAATGACGGCCGCTGTCCCGCCTTGTTCCTTGCGCCTCTTCGTTCGTCCGCTGGATGCTTCATCCAGCGAGCGAAATATACGCCGAAGACGCCGGCGCGACGTCATAGACGAAACCGTGACTGTGCTCGGGATTTCTCAACGGCGACGGGTGCTGCTTGCGAGTTCGTGGTTTTCGCTAAACGTGCTTAGTGAGACTGTGTATGTGTCCGTGAGGTGCACCTGCTCGGTTTTATCAGCTGAACTACCGTAGATCAGGAATATACCCAAGGGCATTGTGAGTACTTTGAAAGATATTTTTCTTTGTGATAAAGAAGTCAGTTGTCCCTATTTGATATGATCTCTTTCGTCTACAGCTCCTTCCGCCGGGTTTGAACAAACGTTGCTTTTTATCGCCTTTTCGAGTTATAATATGCATGTACAACTAAATGTCTGCAATAAATTTTCAATAATGTTTTGAGCTGCATTTTTGACTGTGGTTCAGTCATTTGGGCGTCTAAAGGGTTGATGGGCTAAAGGGTCTGACGGGTTGAAGGGCTGTGGCGCTAAAGGGTGTTTCTATGGGGTATCCCTGAAAGGTTTTTCTGTAGGGTATTTTTGAAGGGTTTTGAAGGCCTGTGAGGTCCCATAATCCTTCAAGGCTGACGGGCCCTTTAGGAATATTTTCAATACGGTTAGCGCGCTTGGAGTGATACATGCGCCGTCCGAATCCGAAATTTAAGTTTACGCGCCTTGCCGAGCAGCCGATCCAGCGTGGGCGTCGTTGCTATGGCGGGTCTATCGCCTGCGCCGTCAAAGGAGTCAGTGACCAAAGCGCCCTGTGCGCATACACAATTGGCCCTCTCCTCCCCCCCCTCCCCTCTTTTACAACGCCTACACACACAGACGCCGTAAAAGTTAGTGATGGACCGAATTTGCCAAACTTCAGATTCGGAAAAGTTCCTCACATGCCGAAATTTTGAAAAAAGTTCTTCAAAGATTCGGCAAAAATTTGTCAAATGTCTGCGCACGCGCACGAACGCTATGGGGCCATGGATCGCAAATGGACGCCGCGCAGTCGGATGGTTACCATCGCACAGTTTAGTACATCCAGCGGTTATGGCGAGGTGTGGAGTAGGCAACACGGTAACTGTGCGTTTGTGAGCTTTAGCGAGTGTGGTTCTCTTCAATATTATCTGCCTCAAGTACAGAAGATCGACCAGTAATTTACGCAGTCCACTGCGCAAGTGACAAATGATGCGGTGCATTCTGGATAACGTGATTTTCATTTAACCTTTCCATCGATGCAACGATGTAGTTGAAACATTGACTGACAAATGACGATTGCGCTTAATGTGCGCAGCCCACTGCCGTCAAACGGGGCCGAGTCACGAGAGCTTGCCAGATGTATGGAATGCAGCTGGCATCCTCGTCATAAAGTGATACATGTTTTCTCCCTTCTTTTCTTTCCTTTTTACGCACTTTCTGTAGTGTGTATACACCGTTCCAAGCTGGGCTTCCTGGCCGGCGCCATTTTAACGAGTGTAGCGCCGCCTACCCTCATCCGGGCATTTGGGAGAATCTGAACCCACCCGAATGACCGACCGCCATTACTGGACTGTTACCCTGCTCACCGAGTCACACCGATCGCAGCTGCTTCTGCCGGCACGGCTGCCGTATTCGGCGCGCACGGCTCATTGTCTTCGTCCATGGAGGAAAGCGTGCACTATCCTAATCGGTATGCCAGGCATGGGGAAAAGTGCATCCTGCTCTCCTGGCATTTTTTCTGGGTAATTTTTAGCGCGCTTCTGGGGCAGTCGTCGCTCCCAAACCGAACTCGGCGTTTCGATCGCTAGCGAAATTGGGGATCGCTAGTGAAATTGAGGATTGAACGAAGCCAGGATGGCACGAATTACGGCATGTGAATTTGCGCTGAACTCGAGTTGTCGCAGCTTGGGGGCGCCGGGAACATTTGAACAAACTGCGTGGTTAGCGGCTCACCACGTCTGCTTCAATTGAAATAGTAGAAACCTCAAATTTAAATATGAATCGATATATAAATACCGAGTACAGATAGCAAGTGCGACGGATCTGTTTATGTTTTTTTTTCTGATTTAGAATCCACTGTCACAATATTGACACATTGATGTGGCTCTCTGTAATCGCCTTGCGTGAAAATTATTTGTGCACAAACTGTGTCGCGGCGTGTACTATACGAGGCTGTGATTATATTTATATATATATATATTTGTGTTGGAGAGTCTACCACAAAGCTAAGCCAAAGTCTGAGCTCTGTGCCCAGTCTTGCTGTGCACAGCGGCGTCAGACCAAAACTGCCCCCCCCCCCTTTCTGTTTTCCTTCCATTTCCAAACTTCCCCAGCAAGAAAAAGAAGGGTTAACAGCCATGCCAACCTTTCTTTTTTTTTTCAGTTTTGAGTTGACCAGGTAAAGACAGCTTGCTGCCAAAAGATGTTGATGCTGCGAGGACATCGCGGGTGTTGCTGTTGTTTTCCATTTTCTGCAAGTAATTGAAGCGTTCGGCCATTCGCACTAACGTATTCATGGTAAATTGACAATTCCGAAAAACCCCAAAAACGATCGAATTACGCATACCTGACGCTTCAAGTTTGGCGGCGCATTTTCGTTCCGCGCCAGGCGTCGCCTGCCAATTACCACCTGAAGAAAAATAGAGCTATTAGATCAGTGGACCAGGAGTCACGCAACTGTTTTCTTTTTCAATGTCTAAGCCGCCCTCCGCTTACCCTTTCGGTCCGCACCCACATTCATCCTGTTTGACAGCGTGGGTCTCGCGCACTGAATCGGCGTTTATTTCACGTTTTTTTTAAATTATTTGTAGAACTAATTACAGCACAGTGTTACCCGGTCGATTCTTTTCTTGCATAGGCCATGTCACGCGCGAAAACACGCTAGAATATCAAAGCGGCGTCTAACATTGTAGAAACAACATGCCTCCGTACACTGCGCACGTGCTTTCTAACAGTCCACTCCGTGAAGCAGACGAGCTTTAGAGGGAAAGGGTAAGCGGAGCGTTGGCGCAGCGCTCTGGTTCGAGAGTGTTTTTCCCTTTCTGCATCGACCTACTTGGAACGGTGTATATTCTGTACATTTATTCGTTTGTTTTGTTTTCTCATGTGATGGCGGGCTGGCAGCAGACATGTACAAGCTACTCAAAAAAGTAATTAAGTTATGTTACTGAGTATTAGCCTCAAAAGTAATTTGAGTTGCGTAGAAATTACTCAAGTGAAAAGTAATTGAGTAAATTACTAATTACAGGGGTGTGACATCTGCGCCAATTGCGCCATTTTAATACAAACCCAATTTTCTGCGCCTAGTTGCGCCAAAAACGCGAAATCGGTCGAAATTGCGCCACACTAACTCAAAGACAAAAAAAAAAGATTTGCGGCGACGTTAGAATTAGCGGGAAACGAGAGCTTGGTTGGCAACATTCAATCTCGTCTTAGTAAAGTACACGGCACGGGTACAGGGTGGCGCAAGCAACCACCGGATTCGAAGATTTCAGCTGTAGTACCCTTCTATACCCATGATACGTGGTCTTTTCCCGGTTTTCCTGCTACTTTCCGCTGTCATTTGTGACTGCATGTTAACGGTGCGCTGACACGTGATCTCGCTGTCTGGCCGAGGGAGGTACAAAGCACAGGCTATCAAGATGAGCAAACCTAAGTATTCCTTCGTTTTGAGAATAAACCCTATTGAAAATTCCATCAAGATACGTAATTTGGGACACTGACTGCCAGTCAGCAGCCCTGGTGGAACGTGCCCTGATGGTCCATCAGATGACGTCTGACTGCCACTGATGGAATGTCCCAAATTACGTATGTGGTGGTCTTTGATGGAATGTACCTTCCAAATTTGCTTTTTTCAGGTAAAAGGGACCCATATGAAAATGTCAGATACAGGCCGGAATGCAAAATGCCGGTTCCGCATAGACCCAAAATTGGGGCACCAGTTCGTATCCACCCTGAAACCGCGCATTTCCAGCCCCAATTTTAGACCCAGGCGTTGCACCGCCGGAATTCCCGCTGAGCTCACCACTGGACTCTACAAAGAATTTGGTGCTATGCCCTTAGCCGTTACAACCGAGAGATCGTCGCGATTTCAGACCGAGGCGGACTGGGTCTGAAACTGCGACGATCTCTCGATTGTAACGGCTAAGGGCATAACACGAAACACTTTGTAGAGTCCAGTGGTGAGCTTAGCGGTAATTCCGGCGGCGCACACGGTCGTCCAGGCGTCGTCACCAAACACGGTGCACGGAACACACACACAGCACGCACAAGCACAGTATCCAGTGTTGAGTGCATCGGGAAGTTCCGGCGGGCAAGCGGTATCCGAGTTGTCCAAGTATTGTTACCAAGCACACCAGCGCATCCAGATGCCGAGCCAAACTGCAATGGGTCGGCAGCTTCGCACTATATAAAGATTCAAAGCCGAGGTCAGTGGGTATCCATCCAGGGCAACGATAGGCGCGTCAGTATCCGTGCGCCCGCAGCGCGAACGTCGCCGTCGGGCGAGCGCCGGCCGGCAGACCGACGCGAGCGCAAACACCTAAACTCTCAAAGCGCTGCCGCCCACTGCAACAGACAATGCAAGGCGCGTGTCGTCACCAAACACGGTGCACGGAACACACACAGTACGCACAAGCACAGTATCCAGTGTTGAGTGCATCGGGAAGTTCCGGCGGGCAAGCGGTATCCGAGTTGTCCAAGTATTGTCACCAAGCACACCAGCGTATCCAGATGCCCAGCCAAACTGCAATGAGTCGGCAGCCTTTCGGATTCGGGGTCCGGTCGCGATCGGCGAGGTCGGCAGCCTTTCGGACTCCGCGTCCTCAAAGCGTGCGCACACACGTCACCTCTGGTCCAGAGTGACCCGGCGGCCCGGCCTGGAGCACTAAACGCTTGGGTTCTGATGTTTCTTCCGTCTCGTAACTTGTTCCACAGCACCGAAGACAGCGGGCACGAACTTTACGTTCACTGAACGCGTCGAAATGCCTCCACGTGCGACGAACCGGAAAACGTGGTGCGGCCTAGAGCGTAGAGTGCTCTAGCGCGGCCGTGCGGCTGGTGCCGGAACTGCATAACTTCGAGCTTTGACACGGCGTGGCGCCACCTTCTAGTCCGTTACCGCGTCGGCTTCGTTCGAAGAACGAGTGGAGTCGATGTGCTGAAGTCGCTTTCATGTAAACGAGGCTATAGTCGGAACTCACGACAGACTGGGTCTTGTCGAGGAGAAATTCTACTAAAACAAAAGACATTGTAGAGCCCGGGCTGGATCGACAGGGTGGCACAAGCGCGCAAACAAAACGAGTTGAGAGCGATCGTTCATGGAAGCTCGGCGAAGCTTCTGTGGGCGAAGCGAAAGTGGCGAAAGTAGAAAGTGGCGCGTTTGGCCAGTTTGGCGTGCTCGGCATGGGGTCCCTATCATTTCGTCAAAACTCGTTTCGTGGAATTACGTTTCGTGGACAACTTTTCGTGGACACACGTTTCATGGACACACGTTTCGTCGACACTGTGACGTTTCGTCGAAAATCGTTTCGTGGACAGCACCACCCTAAAACGTTTCGTCGACAAACTTTTTTTCTTTCTTTTTTTTTCTCCGCGGCGCCGAAATAAATGCCGGAAACTTAAGGTACAAGCGGTTGTAACAGACGACAAAGACGACCTTAGAGAGCAACTGCTCTCCAGTCGCCTAGCGCAGTTGCTCTCCAAGGAGAGCAACTGCGCTACCCTCTCGCTCTCATCCATGCCACACGGAATAAGCAAGAGCGCATAGGGCTTTGCCCGCGGCCTATTGGGATATTTGCAAGTTCCGAAGACCGTTCATATAACCGAAACTTACTGGAAGAAGAAAAGTGGCGGAGAAAAAATAAGCGTAGGCACAGAACAAAAACTTCGATCCAATGATGGCTTGCGGGAAAGGGCGTAAACACAGATTTTTTTTTTGTCATATTGGTTATTTTTAAACAAAAATACAACTTGTAGTCTTTTATTGCTACATTACAACCCTAATATTTAAATTTAAATTAAACATATACATTAGCCTCAATTATTCAAAAGGGAAAGTGATGTAGTGTTTTACTGGCTACTGCGACCTATACCAACACCCTGTAACGCCGAATTGGGGCCCACCTCCTGAGGAGGAGGAGCAAGGAAGGGTACTGAGTGGAGAGTATAGCCTCCTCCCTCCTCCTCACCTCGTCATTTTCCCTGCTACTCCTCCTCCTCTCCTGCTTCCTCGTCCTCCTCCTCCCCTCATCCTTCAAGCTCCTCCTCCTCCACCTCCTCCTACCCTCATCCTTCAAGCTCCTCCCCCTCCCTCCTCTCCTCCCCCTCGTCCTCCTCCCGCGCTTTGCATCATGGGAAATGTCCCATAATGCACCGCGCAAGACGCTGTGACATCCCAGGTGATGCCACGAGGGCCCCGCGCGGTGCATTATGGGACATTTCCCACAATGCACCGAGCGGTTACGCCGCTGGCGACGGCGACACCGCTCAAGCCGGAAAAAAACGCCGAAAAACTGCGCTCTAAAAAAAAAAAAAAAAGAGATAGTTTAAGTGGGTGAGGCAAGATGGCTGCGCACTGGTTCGCCCTACTTGGCCCAGTCGTCCATCTTTCATCTATCCATCCATCCATCCAGCACAAGGCCGCGCGCCGCGCAGACGTAGAGGCCGCGAGGAGGTGCAGCTGACGGAGCTGGCAGAGCAAGCTGTCGACGAAACGTCGCAACGTTTGTCGATGAAACGAGCGGGGGCTCGTTTCCACGAAACGATCTTTCGATGAAACATCGCACTGTCGACGAAACGATTTGTCCATGAAACGTCGTTCGACGAACTGATTGCCACCGCTCTGGCATGTTAGGCGTTTCGGCGTTTCGGCGGGCTTCTGATCAGGGTTGTCGGGTGCCCTGCTTGTCATATCTCTAACATCAGCGGTTTTATGGGCTCACGTTCCGAAATCGTTTTCTCGTGCATAGATTATTTTTCGTATTCATAGATTTGACGAAATAGTGGTATCCGAACGAACTTTACGTCCTTTGACTGTACGTCTGTCTGCACGTCAAAGCTTTTTGACGTACAGTCAGAGACAATCGATGTACAGTCAGAATCGCCACCAAGAAATCTTGACGGCATTTCGCGGCGGCCGACTGCCACCAGGAAACCATCAGAAAGCCGACAAGCGGAGTCTGACTGGAGTTTGACTGTCGGTCAGAGTAACTTGTTGGCCAATCAGACGTGCTTGACGTACAATCAGGCACAGACAGGTGTCCACTAGAAAACATCGACTGCCAGACAGCGTTACATTAGGATTTTTCCTTCGGGAAGCTTATTAAAAGTGCTATGGAGCGCCTCCATTGTGTAATTGTTCATTCGTGTCCGTAATCTCGTCAAAAGAGACGTCGCCGGCGCCGTGATGACTTTCGGTTATCACACACGTGCTTCCAGTGCGTGAGCGAGTCGAATGAATCGGTCACACGCCCGTATTTAGCGTGCATGTGCCTGCTCATAGTTTTTCTACTCAATTCACTATTTACCTTGTGACTCACTTTTATGGGGAAGTTTTTTTGTTTTTTTTATCTGCATGTGTTTTCTACGAGCGTCCGATCGATGTTTGGGTTCTAGTAAACCGTGCTTCCCTGTTTATGCTCTCAAATCACCGCTTTCAAAAGTTTTGCACTACAATTGCGCTTTGGCACCAGTTCGTATAAGCTTGAGGTACCTGGTGCCCACTCTAACTTTCCAGCAGGCCTGTGCTTCCTGTCCTGATCTATGTGTTTGCCTTTTCCGTTTTTTCTTTTTTTTTATATTTTATTTCGGTGCGTATCGGCGCTGATGACTTATTGGAACCAGGGTAGACAAAAATAATGATTGAAAAGAAAAATCTGATTTATGTGATTTCTATCAGATGTTTTCATGATTTAAATTGCTGATAAGCTGCTCTAACATTATCTGCTCCAAACTGTAGACTTTTGTGCTTCGAAGTTGCTCCAAAATGAATAAACTGCTGCTCCAAAGCCAAATTTGTGCCCCTAAGATGCTCTAAAATCGAGATTTTTCTGCTCCAAAAATTGCTCCAAAACCTGTTTCACCTGCTCTCGCCCCTGTAATTACCGTAAAAGGTAGCGAATTACTTTTGAAGTTGTCTATTATTTTTTTATGCTAATAAGGAAGTACTTACATACGTTTTGATGTGTTAGCTGAAATTCTGCTAGCCGAATATAAAGCGTTAGCGTTTTCACAGAAATGCTTTAATAGCAGGTTCGGCTTCTGCATGCCTAATTGTTGTGTACTTCTTTTTGGTCAAGGATGTATCTGCGGATGCAACATTTCTACTTTGAAATTCAGCACTGCCTGAGCTTGATTTTGCAGACAGTGTTTGATTGCTTACAGTGTTGCGTAAAGTATGTCTAAAGACTACCATGAAGTACAAAGTAAATGAGAGGTTATGTACTTCAAGTAATGTAGTAAGTACACCGGGTGCAATGTACTCAAAGTAAATTACTATAAATACAATGTACTTCCAAAGTAAAGTAGAAGTACTCTTTAGCACACTATTTCAGAATGCCCTTTCATTCCCCTAACAAAGTTCTTTTTTTTTTTTTTACTGGCCGGATTGCATTGTTTTAGGGGGAATCGGAGGTGCATTAGTTTTGTTTCGGAAAGAACAAAAAATACAGAGGTGCATCAGTTTTTATTTCTTTCTGAAATGGCGGCGACTAATACGCCATAGAATAATTGCTTTATTCTCGCTGACGAACCATTAAACACAATCAACTTATAAGGCACTTATTTGTATCGGTATTATAGCTGTCATTACTTCACTCAGCAGAAATGACCAGATGACGTCTCGAAAGACAGCACAAGCTATACAGGAGCACCAGATGAACTTCAGAGTGGGTGCTGCACCTTGTTACCTCCTTTGAGTGAGGAATCGGGATGCAGTGTTTATACATCTTGTAGTTGGCAAGAATTCCTGCATTGGGGAGAAGCGGGGACAAGCCGTTTCTTCAAATGGGTCAAGTCTCCTTGAGCTTCGGGATACAAAGAAATGCCAGTTTTCGGCGCTAATCCGACAGTTACTCGGTCTCTCTTGCATAGTGTCAGTTCGCTCCCCGCGCATCGTAGCAGTGTTATTGCAGTGGGGGGCTCGTTAAAATATTTTTTTTGAGTTTTTGACTATCCAAATTACTTTCTTCCTCCCCCCCCCCGTCCTCTTTTCTACGCCACATGCTTCCCCCTCTGCAAATATCGGCTGATCTTCCAACATCGTATCTCTGTTGATTGGCAGAACAACCACTAAAATTATAAAGTAATTTGTAATTTGAGTAAACTCGGAAAAAGTAGTGAAAGTAAACTACTAATTACCAAAATAGAAATGTATTTGAAAGTTACTTAACTGCCCAGAAAAGTAGTTAAACTACACTAACTTGAAGTAAAGTAGTTGAACTACGTACAAGTCTGGCTGGCAGGCGCTCTGCAGTAAGGGTTTTCACCTATCTGCTTAGCTCCCGCACACCACCACACGGGCCCCTTCTAGTATGTGCAAATAAAATTATTATTATTATTATTATTATTATTATTATTATTATTATTATTAATATTAATATTATTATTATTTTGTCACCTCTTTCATATGTTAAATGGTTTCATTTCCTGTGGGAAAATTCCGGATGATTTAAAGAGTGCCTTAGTAAAGCCTTTATTCAAAGGTGGAGAGCGTAAAAACCTTAACAATTACCGTCCAATTTCAATTTTACCTTGTATAGTGCAAATTTTGGAAAAACATATCCTCAATACTATGACGTCGTACCTAGATAGCTTTGATATTCTATCGTCTAGGCAATATGGGTTCGTTAGTGGCCGGGGTACCCAGCCACTTCTGGAAGATTTTTCTGATGAACTGCATCTTGCTTTTGAAAGGCATCAAGTCGCGTGTGCACTTTTTATTGATGTGGCGAAGGCATTCGACACGGTCAGCCATAGCATTCTACTTAAAAAATTGCATAAAATTGGATTCCGCGGCCCATTCTTTTCTCTACTTCAGAACTTTTTGAGCGGCCGTACACAAGTAGTTTCTATAAACAATAGACGAAGCTCCAAAGTAAATTTAAAAGCTGGAGTCCCCCAGGGATCTATTTTGTCACCTCTTCTTTTCAACGTGTTTGTCAACGATATGTCCAACGCTGTCTCCACATGTAGACTATTCCAATACGCTGACGACACGGTGTTGCTCTCGCTCCATCTTGATTATGCTCCAGCAATGACGCTACTTCAAAAAGACACGTGCTGCTTACTTGACTGGTTTAAAAGAAATTGTCTTGAGGTAAATATATCAAAAACTAAACTTATTTGTTTTCATAATCCCCTAAGAATTATAACATTTGATCATCCACTTTACATGCATACTTCTGACTGTGCAGATAGCAACTGCTGCCCAATGTCTTATGCAGATCAGGTTAAGTATTTGGGAATTGAGTTTGATAGTGCTTTGTCATGGAATTTTCACATGTCTTATATCTGTAAAAAACTGAGAAAGGTGTCCTGCTTACTCTATAATACAAGATCATTAATTCCTATATCAACCAAAAAGATGATAGCTCAAGCGTTAGCGTACAGTGTTTTAAGGTATGGCATAACAATTTTTGGGCATGGGTCTGTGATATGGTGCCAAAAAATTGATTCAATTTTGAAAGGAATGTTTAAGAGTATTGTCTACTGTTCATCGTCACAAACTGAAGAAGAAAAAATAACAACTTTAGGTTTGCCACTATTCCATGATTTATTCATTCAGACTGTTGTATTGAAATATTTTTGGAACGATGACTATAAAGAGCCTCATATAGTGTCTAGATCACTTCGTCGGACCGAACGCTATAAAGTGCCTTTTATCACCACGAACTATGGAAAACGTGTTCGCAATTTTTATGTGCCTTCAACCTTCAACGACCTGCCAGAAACTATATATGGTGTGAACTCTCTAAAACAACTAAAACAAGTGCTCCAAGATTTCAATTGAACAACACAACTATGCGTGAGTGTGTGTGCGCGTGTATGGTTTTTATTTTTACATATTCATTTTTTGCATCACAGTGTAGTTATTGAACCTATGTGTACATTTTTTCATCATATTTTATTTCATTCGATTGTAGATACTGAATGGTGAGCTTGATACTGTTTGTGTGTGGGGACATTGTGACTGTAACCTGTAGGGTGCTGTCCCACAAGCCTTTACTGGCTTTGACAGACCCGTGCCTTGATTTGAAGAAATATCTACACAAATAAATATATTATTATTATTATTATTATTATTATTATTATTATTATTATTATTATTATTATTATTATTATTATTATTACTATTATTACTATAAGAATCCGTTTACGGCTCACAAGTAGTTTGTGCCAAAACAGAATAATATTGCTTTTTAGTTCGCGTTATTTCGCGATTTTCATGTATCTGCATAAAACTAAACACAGAACTATCATGCTCGACGTTGCACATCCGACATTCCTAAATCTCCCCAACTTCCTAAACGTCCGTGTGTGTCCTAACACCAGAAACCGGAATTTTAAAGGTTAAAAACGGCACGTTGCGAATATGGAACGCACACTTTCATGCAAAGCTGACGTCAAGTGACTCAAATCGAAAAACATGCATATTTACAATATTGTTATCTCTTCTGGTGAAGGCTCAGCAACTGTTGCATTCGTTTTCGCGCACGAAACGGTGACTCCCAGAGAAAGTAAGAACGCAGTGATTGCCTTTATTTGAACAATGTAAACACACTTGCAGGCGTGCGCTGATGAAGCCTCAAAATCAAAACTCTCGTAGCGTGATTCGTGACTGCGCCGGCTGCTACCCAACCTCGTTGTCACGCCACTTTCTGCAAGCAAACACTAAAATTGCCAGTAAACACACAAAAGCGACATCGATACAATTATCTTGTAGAATATCACCTTATTTAGTCATAAGTGTGTCAATAGGCACTACATGTTGTATTTAAGTCAAGAAAAAAAAACATAAACCTTTTTTCGTCACAAAAAACTAAATATCAATGTTAAGACTGGTAACAGTGTATTTTTGCCGAATGATTGCCGAATCTTTAGAAAAGTTCGGCAAAAGTTGCGCCGAATTTTCGATTCGGCAAAAGTTCGGCCCATCACTAGTAAAAATATGCGACCCGGGGGGGGGGGGGAGGGTCTGGTTTGCCCCCCACTCAAAAACAAGTTGGTACGCCACTGGTTGTTTGTCGCTTTCAGCGTGGAGTACCAAGAATTTTGGGAATCTAGGAGGAGTAGAGTGTGCCTCGTGTGAGGTGGAAACTTCGGTGCGACTCCTTTTCGAGGGCCGATCAAGAGAAGGTTTGTTACGCAGACCCATATAGATGGGAAAGGAAGTTCAGTGCCCGGTGCATCGCCACCACGGAGCCCAACAAGGGGTTAGGTAATGTACCATAGCAAGAAAGGCTTGGCTGACACAATTACTCCCCCAGTGCTGCCCGGGCACTATACATTAGTGTGTTGCAGGGACATGACCTGTTTCCACTCAAGGTTGGCTCTTGACGCCTAAGAAGGTGAAAAAGGAAGGAAGAGAGTTTAGAAGAAAAGAGAAAGAGGTGGGAGGAAAAGTGAAAGAAGAAAGAAGAGGGTAGAAGAGGCGACTGACTGAATCATCCTGATCGGGCTAGCTCAGGACAATTCGTCTACGAGAAGCAGGGCCGAAGCGGTGTATTTCCTTACCCGGGGGTCCCTGAAGGGTCGAAACACACCCCGGGCTCAGGTCAACCACCAGGGTCCCCCTCTCCCCGGACACGGGTTAAGCCACGCTCAGCCAGGCGTGGTTGGGCGAACCCACATGGCTTGCGGTTCGTATTGACGCCACTCACCAAGCACCTACTATAAAGTAGGTTCCCCCTGCGTGTGGGTACAGTGGCCCAAGTGGCTGGGGTCCGTGGTGACGCTACTCACCAAGCACCTAGCACCTAAGGTGCAGGCGCCCCTGCGGAGCTCGGGGTCCGTGGAGACGCCACTCTCCAAACACCTGCTTTCCCAGGTGCCCTCTGCGTGGGTAGGCTTTGTTAGCTTGATCTGTCTTGCTCTCACGTAACGTCACATGACGCCAGGTGTTTCATGCGATATCATCAGTTTCCTTAAATTAACGGATGAATCTAAACAATGCTCCTATAGCGACATTGCTTGAACTACCTTGACCCGTGGGTCGCCTGAGCGTAACGTCCGAGCATAATGCGGTATTTTTCTCGTGAAACTCTGTCCTAAAGCATTCTACGTTAAAACCACATCCAGGGGAAGGACCCAAACAAAATAAAGAAAGCAGCCTCTGATATTTGAACTCATATCCGGGCGTTTAACATTCATTAATTATGTTTCCAGATTGCCCATTAAACACAGAGGTCGGAAAAATGCCCTATGACCACTGACGGCTTAAAGAAAAACTCATGGTTCTTGCTTCTTGATTTGTTCTGCAGCTTCCTTCTTGGCTGATGTCCTAATCTCGCTTGTTGCGAAGCGAAAATGAGATACATGGGGCTCGCCAGACCCTGCGGTGAATATTGCCTTTGCAACGTCGAATAGAAATATAGACGCCGGGTGTACACGAGAGTCAATTAGGAAATAATGGTCCTACTATTTTTTTTAATTCAAAATGACGTGTGAGGTGGGGTTTTTGAACATTATTTTTTTCGTGTCCGCATCATTCACGTTCACTGCATTTTTAAAAAAAAATGTATGAACAAAAACAATAAAATGTAAAAGACCGTTTTGTGTTCGTCGCACCACGGACGCCGAATTTTTTCACTTCATCACCTGAAGGGAACTTTTGAAGAAGTTGGGTGAGCTCTCCACGGGTTACAGACGGGAATGTTTTCACTCCATCACCTGAAGAGAACTCCCCGAAGAAGTTGGTAGAGCACTCCGCTGCAAATGGAGATGTCCCGGGTTCGATACTCTGACCAGGCGGATTTTTTCGGTTGCTCACCAGTCACCTAACTGTGTTTAGAGTTTTATGTTTTATGTTTTTCCCTTTTTCCCCTTTTTTTTTCTTCTCCAGAAATTATTCTCGTCATTCTTGTCCAGCTCGATTGCACCTTTGCATTTAACTGCATTATAGTCATAACCTTGCTGCAAGCCTTTCACCCTTGTTGGTGTAAGACTGGTCGCAGCTGCTGAAACCTGTTTGCTTTACTGACGTCTAGCCCCTGGTTAGCTCAGTTGGTACAGCGCTCCATTGGAAATGGAGAGGTCCCGGCTTTGATGCCCTGAACAGCCGGATTTTTTCGGTCGCTCACCAGTCACCCAGCTGTGCTTAGAGTTTTGTGTTTGTCCTTTGTTCCTCTCGTTCTCCTTCTCCAGGGTTTATTTTCGTCATTCTTGTCCAGCTAGCTTGCAGCTTTGCATTTAATTGCATTATAAATATTTATTTCTCTGCAGTATTTATTTTTTCCTTGCTGGAAATGACCAAAAAAATCACAGGAAGAAAAGTAATAAAAAGTCATAGTGCAGTTACTTCTCTTGAAAAGTATAGCGGAACATTCAGTAACACGACTAGCACACTGTGACAGGCACGTCTTCTTCATGCGCGATGACAACAAGAGCGAGGTGCTTTCGCTCGCTGTGACGGATCGTACGACATCCCTAAAAACCATGCTCGCTCCTGACGGGTCTATTCGTAGGATGTAGATGATATAGGCCTTTCATCTTACATCGCCAAGAAGGCTTGCCGGGCTAGCCTTCTTGGCGATGTATGATGAAAGGCCTTTTTCATCTACATGCTACGAATAGACCCGTCAGGAGCGAGCATGGTTTTTAGGGATGTCGTACGATCCGTCACAGCGAGCGAAAGCACCTCGCTCTTGTTGTCATCGCGCATGAAGAAGACGTGCCTGTCACAGTGTGCTAGTCGTGTTACTGAATGTTCCGCTATACTTTTCAAGAGAAGTAACTGCACTATGACTTTTTATTACTTTTCTTCCTGTGATTTTTTTGGTCATTTCCAGCAAGGAAAAAATAAATACTGCAGAGAAATAAATATTTGTAATGCAATTAAATGCAAAGCTGCAAGCTAGCTGGACAAGAATGACGAAAATAAACCCTGGAGAAGGAGAACGAGAGGAACAAAGGACAAACACAAAACTCTAAGCACAGCTAGGTGACTGGTGAGCGACCGAAAAAATCCGGCTGTTCAGGGCATCAAAGCCGGGACCTCTCCATTTCCAATGGAGCGCTGTACCAACTGAGCTAACCAGGGGCTAGACGTCAGTAAAGCAAACAGGTTTCAGCAGCTGCGACCAGTCTTACACCAACAAGGGTGAAAGGCTTGCAACTTAAGGTTATGACTATAATGCAGTTAAATGCAAAGGTGCAATCGAGCTGGACAAGAATGACGAGAATAATTCCTGGAGAAGAAAAAAAAAGGGGAAAAAGGGAAAAACATAAAACATAAAACTCTAAACACAGTTAGGTGACTGGTGAGCGACCGAAAAAATCCGCCTGGTCAGAGTATCGAACCCGGGACATCTCCATTTGCAGCGGAGTGCTCTACCAACTTCTTCGGGGAGTTCTCTTCAGGTGATGGAGTGAAAACATTCCCGTCTGTAACCCGTGGAGAGCTCACCCAACTTCTTCAAAAGTTCCCTTCAGGTGATGAAGTGAAAAAATTCGCGTCCGTAACGCGACGAACACAAAACGGTCTTTTACATTTTATTGTTTTTGTTCATACATTTTTTTTTAAAAATGCAGTGAACGTGAATGATGCGGACACGAAAAAAATAATGTTCAAAAACCCCACCTCACACGTCATTTTGAATTAAAAAAAATAGTAGGACCATTATTTCCTAATTGACTCTCGTGTACACCCGGCGTCTATATTTCTATTCGACGTTGCAAAGGCAATATTCACCGCAGGGTCTGGCGAGCCCCATGTATCTCATTTTCGCTTCGCCAACGAGCGAGATTAGGGCATCAGCCAAGAAGGAAGCTGCAGAACAAATCAAGAAGCAAGAACCATGAGTTTTTCTTTAAGCCGTCAGTGGTCATAAGGCATTTTTCCGACCCTGTGTTTAATGGGCAATCTGGAAACATAATTAATGAATGTTAAACGCCCGGATATGAGTTCAAATATCAGAGGCTGCTTTCTTTATTTTGTTTGCAGGTCCTTCCCCTTTGGATGTGGTTTTAACGCAGAATGCGTTTTAGGACTGAGTTTCACGAGAAAAAATACCACATTATGCTCGGACGTTACGCTCGAGCGACCCACGGGTCAAGGTAATTTAAGCAATGTCGCTATAGGAGCATTGTTTAGATTCATCCGTTAATTTAAGGAAACTGATGACATCACATGAACCCTGGCGTCATGTGACGTTACGTGAGAGCAAGACAGATCAAGCTAAACAAAGCCTACCCCGCAGAGGGCACCTGGGAAAGCAGGTGTTTGGAGAGTGGCGTCTCCACGGACCCCGAGCTCCGCAGGGGCGCCTGCACCTTAGGTGCTAGGTGCTTGGTGAGTAGCGTCACCACGGACCCCAGCCACTTGGGCCACTGTACCCACACGCAGGGAGAACCTACTTTATAGTAGGTGCTTGGTGAGTGGCGTCAATACGAACCGCCAAGCCATGTGGGTTCGCCCAACCACGCCTGGCTGAGCGTGGCTTAACCCGTGTCCGGGAAGAGGGGACCCTGGTGGTTGACCTGAGCCCGGGGTGTGTTTCTGACCCTTCAGGGACCCCCGGGTAAGGAAATACACCGCTTCGGCCCTGCTTCTCGTAGACGGGTTGTCCTGACTTGGCCCGATCAGGATGATTCAGTCAGTCGCCTCTTCTACCCTCTTCTTTCTTCTTTTCACTTTTCCTCCCACCTCTTTCTCTTTTCTTCTAAACTCTCTTCCTTCCTTTTTCACCTTCTTAGGCGTCAAGAGCCAACCTTGAGTGGAAACAGGTCATGTCCCTGCAACCACATTAATGTATAGTGCCCGGGCAGCACTGGGGGAGTAATTGTGTCAGCCAAGCCTTTCTTGCTATGGTACATTACCTAACCCCTTGTTGGGCTCCGTGGTGGGCGATGCACCCGGGCACTGAACTTCCTTTCCCATCTATATGGGTCTGCGTAACAAACCTTCTCTTGATCGGCCCTCGAAAAGGAGTCGCACCGAAGTTTCCACCTCACACGAGGCACACTCTACTCCTCCTAGATTCCCAAAATTCTTGGTACTCCACGCTGAAAGCGACAAACAACCAGTGGCGTACCAACTTGTTTTTGAGTGGGGGGCAACCCAGACCCCCTCCCCCCCAACCCGGGTCGCATATTTTTACTAGTGATGGGCCGAACTTTTGCCGAATCGAAAATTCGGCGCAACTTTTGCCGAACTTTTCTAAAGATTCGGCAATCATTCAGCAAAAATACGCTGTTACCAGTCTTAACATTGATATTTAGATTTTTGTGACGAAAAAAGGTTTATGTTTTTCTTTCTTGACTTAAATACAACATGTAGTGCCTATTGACACACTTATGACTAAATAAGGTGACACTCTACAAGATAATTTTATTGATGTTGCTTTGGTGTGTTTACTGGCAATTTTCGTGTTTGCTTGCAGAAAGTGGCGTGACAACGAGGTTGGGTAGCAGCCGGCGCAGTCACGATATCACGCTACGAGAGTTTTGATTTTGAGGCTTCTTCAGCGCACGCCTGCAAGTGTGTTTACATTGTTCAAATAAATGCAATCACTGCGTTCTTACTTTCTCTGGAGAGTCACCATTTCGTGCGCGAAAACGAATGCAACGGTTGCTGAGCCTTTAGCAGAAGAGATAAAAATAATATTGTAAATATGCATGTTTTTTAATTTAAGTCACTTGACATCAGCCACGGTGTAAGATAATACTCGTTACATCAGCTTTGCATGAAGATGTGCGTTCCATATTCGCAACGTGCCGTTTTTAACCTTTCGAATTCCGGTTTCTGGTGTTAGGAACACACGGACGTTTAGGAAGTTGGGGAGATTTAGGAATGTCGGATATGCAACATCGAGCATGAGAGTTGTGTTTAATTTTATGCAGATACATGCAAATCGCGAAATAACGTGAACTAAAAAGCAATATTATTGTTTTGGCACAAACTACTTGTGAGCCGTAAACGGATTCTTATAATAATAATAATAATAATAATAATAATAATAATAATAATAATAATAATAATAATAATAATAATAATAATAATAATAATAATATATTTATTTGTGTAGATATTTCTTCAAATCAAGGCACGGGTCTGTCAAAGCCAGTAAAGGCTTGTGGGACAGCACCCTACAGGTTACAGTCACAATGTCCCCACACACAAACAGTATCAAGCTCACCATTCAGTATCTACAATCGAATGAAATAAAATAGGATGAAAAAAATGTACACATAGGTTCAATAACTACACTGTGATGCAAAAAATGAATATGTAAAAATAAAAACCACACACGCGCACACACACACGCATAGTTGTGTTGTTCAATTGAAATCTTGGAGCACTTGTTTTAGTTGTTTTAGAGAGTTCACACCATATATAGTTTCTGGCAGGTCGTTGAAGGTTGACGGCACATAAAAATTGCGAACACGTTTTCCATAGTTCGTGGTGATAAAAGGCACTTTATAGCGTTCGGTCCGACGAAGTGATCTAGACACTATATGAGGCTCTTTATAGTCATCGTTCCAAAAATATTTCAATACAACAGTCTGAATGAATAAGTCATGGAATAGTGGCAAACCTAAAGTTGTTATTTTTTCTTCTTCAGTTTGTGACGATGAACAGTAGACAATACTCTTAAACATTCCTTTCAAAATTGAATCAATTTTTTGGCACCATATCACAGACCCATGCCCAAAAATTGTTATGCCATACCTTAAAACACTGTACGCTAATGCTTGAGCTATCATCTTTTTGGTTGATATAGGAATTAATGATCTTGTATTATAGAGTAAGCAGGACACCTTTCTCAGTTTTTTACAGATATAAGACATGTGAAAATTCCATGACAAAGCACTATCAAACTCAATTCCCAAATACTTAACCTGATCTGCATAAGACATTGGGCAGCAGTTGCTATCTGCACAGTCAGAAGTATGCATGTAAAGTGGATGATCAAATGTTATAACTCTTAGGGGATTATGAAAACAAATAAGTTTAGTTTTTGCTATATTTACCTCAAGACAATTTCTTTTAAACCAGTCAAGTAAGCAGCACGTGTCTTTTTGAAGTAGCGTCATTGCTGGAGCATAATCAAGATGGAGCGAGAGCAACACCGTGTCATCAGCGTATTGGAATAGTCTACATGTGGAGACAGCGTTGGACATATCGTTGACAAACACGTTAAAAAGAAGAGGTGACAAAATAGATCCCTGGGGGACTCCAGCTTTTAAATTTACTTTGGAGCTTCGTCTATTGTTTATAGAAACTACTTGTGAACGGCCGCTCAAAAAGTTCTGAAGTAGAGAAAAGAATGGGCCGCGGAATCCAATTTTATGCAATTTTTTAAGTAGAATGCTATGGCTGACTGTGTCGAATGCCTTCGCCACATCAATAAAAAGTGCACACGCGACTTGATGCCTTTCAAAAGCAAGATGCAGTTCATCAGAAAAATCTTCCAGAAGTGGCTGTGTACCCCGGCCACTAACGAACCCATATTGCCTAGACGATAGAATATCAAAGTTATCTAGGTACGACGTCATAGTATTGAGGATATGTTTTTCCAAAATTTGCACTATACAAGGTAAAATTGAAATTGGACGGTAATTGTTAAGGTTTTGACGCTCTCCACCTTTGAATAAAGGCTTTACTAAGGCACTCTTTAAATCATCCGGAATTTTCCCACAGGAAATGAAACCATTTAACATATGAAAGAGGTGACAAAATAATAATAATATTAATATTAATAATAATAATAATAATAATAATAATAATAATAATAATAATAATTTTATTTGCACATACTAGAAGGGGCCCGTGTGGTGGTGTGCGGGGCTAAGCAGATAGGTGAAAATCCTTACTGCAGAGCGCCTGCCAGACAGACTTGTACGTAGTTCAACTACTTTCTTCAAGTTACTGTAGTTTAACTACTTTTCTGGGCAGTTTAGTAACTTTCAAATGCATTTCTATTTTGGTAATGAGTAGTTTACTTTCACTACTTTTCCGAGTGACTTCTACTCAAATTTTGCGAATCAACAGCGACACGATGTTGGAAGATCAGCCGATATTTGCAGAGGGGGGAAGTATGTGGCGTAGAAAAGGGGACGGGGGGGGGGGGAGGAAGAGAAAGTAATTTGGATAGTCAAAAAACCCAAAAAAATATTTTAACGAGCCCCCCACTTCAATAACACTGCTACGATGCGCGGGGAGCGAACTGACACTACGCAAGAGAGACTGAGTAACTGTCAGATTAGCGCCGAAAACTGGCGTTTTTTTGTATCCCGAAGCTCAAGGAGACTTGACCCATTTGAAGAAACGGCTTGTCCCCGCTTCTCCCCAATGCAGGAATTCTTGCCCACTACAAAATGTATACACACTGCATCCTGATTCCTCACTCAAAGGAGGTAACAAAGTGCAGCACCCGCTCTGAGGTTCATCTGGGCCGGCTTGCTAGAACAGCGTCTCAGCTGAGACTGGGTGAAAGAAAGCACTGCAAAGCGCTGGGCGCGCGAGCGTCTAGAGGCGCAGCTTGAGTCCCGCTCAGCTCGTGCGCTGGCTTTGGCAGTGCTTTCTCTCACCCAGTCTCAGCTGAGACGCTGGTTCTAGCAAGCCGGCCCTGGTGCTCCTGTATAGCTTGTGCTGTCTTTCGAGACGTCATCTGGTCATTTCTCTGAGTAAAGTAATGGCGGCTATAAGACCGATACAAATAAGTGCCTTATAAGTTGATTGTGTTAAATGGTACGTCAGCGAGAATAAAGCAATTACTCTATGGCGTATTAGTCGCCGCCATTTCTAAAAGAAAAAGAACTGATGCACCTCCGTATTTTCGTTCTTTTCGAAACAAAACTAATGCACCTCCGATTTCCCCTAAAACAATGCAATCCGGCCAGAAAAAAAAATTCGTTTGGGGAATGAAAAGGCATTCTGAAAGAGTGTGCTAAAGAGTACTTCTACTTTACTTTGGAAGTACATTGTATTTATAGTAATTTACTTCAAGTACATTGCACCCGGTGCACTTACTACATTACTTGAAGTACATAACCTCTCATTTACTTTGTACTTCACAGTAGTCTTTAGACCTACTTTACGCAACACTGTAAGCAATCGAACACTGTCTGCAAAATCAAGCTCGAGGCAGTGCTAAACCTCAAAGTAGAAATGATACATCCGCAGTATACATCTTGACCAAAAAGAAGTACACAACAATTAGGCATGCAGAAGCCGAACCAGCTATTAAAGCATTTCTGTGAAAACGCAACCGCTTTATATTCGGCTAGCAGAATTTCGCTAACACATCAAAACCTATGTAAGTACTTCCTTGTTAGCATAAAAAAATAAAAGTAACTTCAAAAGTAATTCGCTACTTTTTACGGTAATTACAGGGGTGAGAGAGGTGAAACAGGTTTTGGAGCAATTTTTGGAGCAGAAAAATCTCGATTTTGGAGCAGCTTAGCAGCAGTTTATTCATTTTGGGGCAACTTCGAAGCACAAAAGTCTACAGTTTGGAGCAGATAATCTTAGAGCAGCTTATCAGCAATTTAAATCATGAAAAATCTGATAGAAATCACATAAATCAGATTTTTCTTTTCAATCATTATTTTTGTCTACCCTGGTTCAAATAAGTCATCAGCGCCGATACGCACCGAAATAAAATATAAAAGAAAAGAAAAAAAACGGAAAAGGCAAACACATAGATCAGGACAGGGAGCACAGGCCTGCTAGAAAGTTAGGGTGGGCATCAGGTATCTCAAGCTTATACGAACTGGTGCCAAAGCGCAATTGTAGTGCAAAACTTTTGAAAGCGGTGTTTTGAGAGCATAAACAGGGAAGCACGGTTTACTAGACCCAAACATCGATCGGACGCTCGTAGAAAGCACATGCAGATAAAAAAAAAACAAAAAAAACTCCCCATAAAATTGAGTCACAAGGTAAATAATGAATTAGTAGAAAAACTATGAGCGGCACATGCACGCTAAATACGGGCGTGTGACCAATTCATTCGACTCGCTCACGCACTGGAAGCACGTTGTTATAACCGAAAGTCATCACGGCGCCGGCGCCGTCCCTTTTGACGAGATTACGGACACGA